>PVKP010006412.1:0-83238 GCA_004027715.1 Plecturocebus donacophilus
AAATAAAATATTGGTTGGCTGCTTATTTGTTATTTTCATCCCCTATTCCTTCCTGTCTCCATTGTTAAGCACAATTATTGGCATAAAAGAGGTTTTTAATACCCATTTTTAGACTGCATTCTAGCCTGGGCAATAAAACAAGAATCCCAATCTCTCTCCCTCTTTCTCTTCCTCTTTCTTTCTCTCTTTCATTCTTTTTCTTTCTTCCTTTTGCTGTTTCCTTTTTTCTTTCTCCTTTTCTTTTTCTAAAAAAAAAAACAAAAAACAAAAACAAAACAAAACAAAACAAAAAAAAACTGAAGTAATCTTAAAGAAGCCAACAGCTGGAAGCTGTCAGCTACCCACACTACTAGTAGCTGTCTGAATAGAGCCTAAGCAGTAGATTATCATGTCAGCAGCCACCAGTTGCTATTACTCCTCAATCTTCGTTTCTATCATTAAAAAGAACTTATCAGCATTTCCACACTGGTTTACATTTCACTGCAAGTAGCTTAAGGTTCACAAGCTTTTTCAATATTTTACCAGAAACTTTAACAGGTATCAGATAGGAAATGGTGGAATATTACTATTAGGAGCAAAAGCACAATATTCAGATAGCTAGGCAAATCTAAAATAGCAGAAATAAAATTTGACATGAAAAATTAAAACACGAGGTATCAATGGCTTCTAGATGCAAAACAGTATTTTTTTAAAAATGAAAAAACAAGATAGTAATTTAATTAAAGGCTGAAAATTTGAGGGGAAGTAATGAAAATAAAGATGTCAAAAGAAACTCAGAACTTAACATATAATCAAAACTCAGCATGATCTTTCATAAAGAAACCAGCTAAAACTATGTAGTATTACACAGATAAGTAGGTATATCAGAAAAGGTTTTATTTAAAGAGCACTTAGAACCATAAATTTTAAGATATTAAATCATATTTGAATTCCTTTACTTTAAACCTAAAGTTAAATAAAATTTCAACCATTTTATTGAAAATATGTTTATTATAATCTTCACTACTATCACCAAAATACATAATTCAAGCATACCTACCTAACACAGTTACAGTTGTAGAGGACTGGGCATTTCCAAGCGGGAATGTAACAGCTTTGCAGATGTATTTTCCAGAATCAGAGAATCCTATGTTATGTAGAGTAATTGTTGCATCATTAAGAGAATAGTTTTTAAACAAGACTCTTCCCTGATACTCTCCTTGAACAGAGAATCCATACTGAGGATGATGAACTGCAACAGTCTGTGAACTTTTGCCATGTATCTTCTCCCATGAAATTTGTGTTATGGTTTCATTTACTTCAATTAAACACTTCAATGAAACATTCTTTCCCCATACTGCTGTGACATGTGGCTCCACGATAATTGGTCCAGCTAAGGTCCCTATGGAGGCAAAAAAAATTACTGCAATTCTTAAAATAGAAAAAAGTTGTCAACATTCTCCTCTCTTCCTGCCCCCATCTGTAACTATCTTTAGCTACGTACACACATGCATGCGCACACACACATGCACTCACACGCAATGCACACAAAACTTACTACTGAGTAACAAAAAGAAATGAAATACATGTTTTCTGGGCTGGATATGAGATCCAAATGTGACTAGCAAATAAATTAACAATACACCAATATGTGTTGTAGTGAAAAAAGCACTAGATAGGACTGAGTTGACTTGGAAGGAAGATCCTTCCCCAGTCAAGCCTTCACATGAGTTCCCAGCTCTGGCTGACACTTTTGACTTCAGCCTTGTGACACCCAAGTAGAGGACTCAGTTAAGTCATGCCTGGATTCCTGGCACACAGAAACTGAGCGATAATAAATGGATATTGTCTTAAAGCTACTACATTTTGGGGTAAATTTTTTACATAGCAATAGATAACTTATGTAGGATCTCCCAAACCAAATATAATACCAAAGTATCTTCTTTTGGAGAGTCCCTAAATCAGGTATCTCTACTGAAAAGTCCCTCAAGACAGATCCTATTGCCAGAAAATACTAATAAAGAAATGGTTATATAAACATAAAATAGTTTTACCATTTCAGGGTTAAGGAAAAAAAATTCACAAGCAAAAGTTAAAATGACTTCAAACTTCTTCCACAGAATACTTATTTCCTTCCTAAAAGCAATAGAGCAAAACTTACAATGTTTTGAGGAAAATAAGGCTAATATTGATGACTACTATAGTCAAGCAAGATGCTGCTAATGGACAGGTATATTAAAACATGTATAACAATTCCTTGGAGGTCTACCACTCACATATGTGGCCTAACAAAATAAATGAGCAAATACACAAACCAAGAAGTAAACCAAAATAAGCACTCAAAAATGGAAATTGTAAACAATAAACAATACCTTTAAAAGTTACATCTATTTAACATTTTTAAATGAATACTGAAATGCAGAAGGGTTTCACAAGATAATCAAGAAAAATGCATTTAACCATGTTCAAACATGTCGAAATATGTTAAAAACATTATGCAATGTTATTTCCATTAATACTTTTTAGAGAAAAAAATCAAAAACAAAAAAGTAAATTACAAGGCAAATTTTATTATCTACCAGATGACTGAGGATATTACAAAAAGGGACTGACAATTCACACTGACTGTGCTTAACAACTATGAATTAAAAAGTTTCAGTTTTTAAGCACTGCTTCAAAAAAGTATCAGGCCCTAAAAATTTACTACCACATTCTATAATGCTGGAGTATAGGTAATTACTAAGGTTTAAAATTAATCCAAGCTACATGAAATGTGAAAGTATTCTAACATATTTTAGCAACCTATTACAACCTTGACACTTTATAAACAAATAAAAAAGCAGTCTCAGGCATATTAATTAAAAAATTCATTTATTATAAAATAATAGCTCTGTATTTAAGAAAACTGCACAGCCAAGGAGGACTATTTCAAGAACACAAGGATATTTTTAGACTATTCCTCACATTAAAAGCTCACACCACCTTCTTATTTGATGTTAAAAAGGCATTTAATAAAACTTAGCATTTACTATCTGATTTAAAAAGAAAATCTAACTGAGAAAAGGACTCTTAATAAAGCAGATTATTCTTAAATCAGTGGCCATTATCAACATTAAACAGAGAGACATGGCTATTAAAAAAAAGATCAAGACAAGATGATGTACTATCATTACTATTGTTCAACTGAGACTGGAAATTCAATCCAGTGTAATAAGAAAAAGGAAACAATAAATATTAGGAAGGAATAGAAAGAATTGTTATTTGAAAAATCCAAGAAGATGAAATAAAGGGCTATTAGAACCAATAATGTGGTTGCTTATAAACATATGCAAAATGTATATGAACTATATAATAAGCATGTTATAATAGGTGATATCTTTACATATTTATTGCAGAAAAGGGTTTAATTATATTTGTAAATATTAATATTTAAAACACTCATGAATAAAATTGTAAAAAAAAAACTTATAAATCTGACTTGAAAAAATGGAGGCTATGCCATATTCCTAGATAGGAAAAGTTATTTACATGTCAATTCTCCCTATATTAATACACAAATGAAATGCAATTAGAGTGAAAACCCCGACAAATATTTTAGAAAAACAGAGTAGAAATAACTGCCAAAAATATTTCAAAACACTAACAGACTACTTTAGAGGAGGGAAAATATTAAAGTAAAAATAAGAAGAAGTTTGGTATTAGTAACATAAAATAATTCAAAGTACACAAACAGACCTATATATAATACGATGTGGTATATAATAAAGCTAACATTTTGAGTGTGGAAATAATAAATTAGTCAAGAAATAATGAAAGAGCCTGAGCAAAATACTTGGAAAAATACAGATCCCTCTTTGATACTAAACACCAAAAGGAAAAGAAACAAAAACCCTATATGGACTGAAGACTAAAAGTAAAAAATGATTGCCTGTACATACATACACAGATAAAACTTTTCTGTATATCTTGCCAAATAACACTAATTACCCTAGAAAGGTAAACTTAATATTACTGAGGACCAAAGAAAGAATTTCAAGTTTTTATTTCACCCTCAGATGGAGGTAAAACAACAACAAAAAGTAGAATAAGAGAAGTGCCACGGAGTGACTGTGTCCTCCCTAAAATTCATTCTGAAGCTTTGCCCTCAATGTCATAGTATTTGGTAGAGAGGCCTCTGAATGATAATTAAGTTTACATAATTCATGCTGGTGTACTCCCCTGCATGAGAGCTCACTCCCTCTCTTTTTCTAGGCCATGTTAAGATACAGTGAGAAAGTGATTGTCTGCAATTCAGGAAGAAGATCCTCATCAAGAACTGGATCTGTGGGCACATGGATCTTAGACTTCCAAGTCTCCCCAACTGTGAGCAGTAAATGTCTGCTGTTAGCCACCCAGTCTATGGCATTTTGTTATAGTAGCCTGAGATGGTTTGGATGTTTTGTCCCCTCCAAATTTCATGGTAAAATGTGACCTCCAATATTGGAGGTAGACTTGTGAGAGGTGTTTGGGTCATGGGAGTGGAGCCCTCATTAACAGCTTGATGCTGTCCCTGTGGTAATGAGTGAGTTTTCACTCTCTTGAGTTCACAGGAGAGGAGATCTGGCTATTTAAAAGAGCCCGCACTTCACCCTTTCTCGTGTTCTATGTGACATGTTGGCTCCCCTTCACCTTCTGCCATGATTGTAAGCTTCCTGAGGCCCTCACCAGAAACAGATGCCAACACCATGTTTCCCCTGTGCAGCCTGAAGAATGGTGAGTCAAAATAAGCCCTTTTCCTTTATAAATTACCCAGTATCAGGTATTCCTTTATAGCAACACAAATGGACTATAATACACACCCCAAGTTGACTAAGACAGGTAGTACTGGCCTAATATCTCCTTACAACCCAGAAAAACCACAGCCTAGTGGACCACCATTACCAAAAAGAGTATTTGGAGATATTGTGGGGGTTGAGGGGAACTGACCTGTTGGTTCAAAACTATACTTTAAACATTCTACAACATTTAGATTGGGAAAGCCTGTCTCTCAGCATGACAGCAGAGATAGAAAAATCACCAAACAAAAAAGGCTGGGAGACTTAACCAGAAGGAGTAATCCCTAATGAACAAGGTCAATATTTACCAAAAAAAAAAAAAAAAAAAAAGTATAAGTGGCTATTTTTTAAGGTGTTTGGCTTTACTAATAAACAAATAAATACTAACCTATCAGGATTTTTTTTTTCATCTTTTAGTTTAATTCCTACAAAGTAATGAGCAATTGTTACTTTCTAATTTTTCTATATTATGAGTTTTACTGTTTGTTACAAAAGTAAGTTTTGGTGTATTTTTTGATTGTTTCAACCCTTAAACCTTTTGGCAAAGCTTTGTACTACTCTTCTAGTATTGATAAATTTGGTCCACCTTTAGATTCCATAAGCCTCTAATTACATATCTCTTTTTTTATGTTTTAATTAGCCAGAGTTCTGTTGTTGCAAATAACAGAATCTAATACATTTCCATTCCTGAACTAAATCCAAAAGTTAAAACCACTTCTGAGTAAGATTTTCCCCTAGGGAATCTTAAAATATGGAGAAACAGATTTTCTGTTGTGGTTCTTAAACCAAACTCCAAATTAGAATGCCTCACTACTCAGAGACTACCAATCTTTGAGCCTATTACTTCGTCCGTCTACTTTCCCATATGAAGCTGAGTTTAACTGAAGAGCAGAAAGATCCTGGAGAAACATAAACGTTTATTATTAAAGACCTAAATTATTTAAAGTAAGTTCATCACTACTGTTAATGTAAGTCTAGAATATAAAGAGGCAAAAAAATAACAAATAACTGAATTTTCCATATCTAGCAAGACTCTAACCTTGTCATAAGGTGGTCCTGGCTACTGCACACTCTAGAAGTGAAGGAAAACCATGATAAATTGGGATACTCTGTTTCTACTCTGTCTTCCTGATTTAAAAATTAGTTTTGTATCATTAGCTAATTAATTAAATTGAACTTATTATTCTTTCAGAGAAAGAGAGAGACAGGATTTATTCCCCTATCTGTAGCTCTGCAAAATCACTATAACCATGAACACCCAACTCTTTGGAGTCTTCAAGTGTCTTTGAATAGTTATTCAGTCAGTATTTACAGAGTGCCTGGGAGATACAAAGCATTTAGAAATACACACATTCAAGAAGATGCTTGTGACAGAAAAGAAAATGTAGTAACATATATAACTACTATGGGTTATTTAAAAAAACAAAAACAAATGAGGTGAGATCCATATTAGAGGTCACACTGAACGTTTCTGATATCAAAGTATGAACAAAATGGCAACCATTTCCTTTCTTTCTTCCCCAACTCTCAGCAGTGAACCAAGAATTAACAGAAACCATCACAAACTTTTGATACTACTCTTTTTAAGACTCTGATGCTATCTTTTACCACATTTCACTTCTCAATCTACAGTAATGACATGCATGTTAGACATTTGAGTTCCCAGGATCTTTCAAATATTAAGATCTACAGAATGGGTATATGCAAATATGCTATAAATGAAACATTTATTTTAGTCTGTGTCCACCTAAACACTAGCTTTGAAAATCTCTTAAGATATGAATCCTTTCAGACTCCTCAAAATTTAAAATAATTTTGAGGAAACTAATAAAATATACTAGCAATATAATAAACTAGCAATATAAATAAACTAGCTCTTTAAATTGATCGACAGATTTAACACAATCAAATTCCCATATTTATTCAAAACTGTCAAGGTGTTCTTAAATTTATCTAGAAATGCAAATATTTGTGATCTTAGGTTAGGCAAGTATTTCTTTCACTTTACTAAAATCACAATGAGTGGACTTCAAAATAAATTCTGCTCTTCGACACTAAAGCCACTAATTAGGAGAAAATTCTTACAAAACATGCATCTGGTAAAGGATTTGTATCTGATAAGAACCAAAACATATAAACAACTCCCAAAACACAATAAAAAGACAAACAAGCCAATAAAAAAAATGAGCAAAAGAGGCTGAGTGCAGTGGCTCATGACTAACTCCAGCACTTTGGGAAGCTATAGCAGGAGGATTGCTTGAGCCCAGAAGTTTGAGATCACTCTGGCCAATATAGTGAGACTCCATCTCTACAAAAAATAAAAATTAGCTGGACATAGTGGTGCATGTCTGTAGTCCCAGCTCTCAGGAGGCTGAGATGGAAGAATCGCTTGAGCCTAGGAGGCCGAAGCTTTAGTGAGCTGCAATCATACCACTGCACTTCAGCCCTGTAGACAACAGAGCAAGACCCTCTCCCTCAAAAAAAAAAAAAAAAAAAGAAACAAAGAAAGAAAAAAGGAAAAAGAAAAAAACATTTGAACAGATATCACCAAAGAAGATACATTAATAAGCACATGAAAAGATGATCAACATCATTAAGGAAATGTAAATTAAAACTACAATAAGGTACTACAACAATAGCCATAAGAGTGGACAAAATTAAATGGGATGACAATAACAAGTTCTGAAGAAAATATGGATGAATTGGAACTCTCCTACATTGCTGTAAAATGGTAAACTGTAAAATGGTAAAACCACACTGGAATACATTTAGCAGTCTCTTAAAGTTAAACATACCATATGATTCAGCCATATCATTCCTGTGTCTTTATCCATCAGAAAAGAGAGCATGTGTCCATACAAAGACTTATACACTTCTAGACCAATGTTCATAGTGGCTTTATTTGTATACCTAAAAACTAGCAACAATCCAAATGTCCATCAAGAGATGAATGAATATACAAATTGTTGTAAACCCACAAAATGAAATATTAGTCAACAATAAAAAAGGACATTCAAATAGGAATAGAACTTGATAAAGAATACTCAACTTGATAAAGAACATCTACAAAATATCCACAGGCAACATTATACTTAATGTCAAGAAACTAGAATCTTTACTGCTAAGATCAGAAATAGGCAAGGATGTCACCTCTCACTATTCCTTTTTCAACATCATACTACAAGTCCCTATTAAAGTAATAAGACAAGAAAAGGCAATAAAAGTATACTGACTATAAAGGAAGAAATAAAACTGTCATTGTTTGTGGGTGACAAAAAAAAAAACTTCTGGAACTAATAATTAATTATAGCAGAATTACAGAATACAAAGTTAATAAACAAAAGTCAGGCCAGGTTTGGTGGCTCATGCCTGTAATCTCAGAACTTTGGAAGGCTGAGGCGGGCAGACCACAAGGTCAGGAGATGGAGACCATCGTGGCCAACATGGTCAAACCCTGTGTCTACTAAAAATACAAAAATTAGCTGGGCATGTGGCAACATGCCTGTAGTCCCAGCCACTTGGGAGGCTGAGGCAAGAGAATCCCCTGAACCTGGGAGGTGGAGGCTGCAGTGAGCTGAGACTGTACCACTGTACTTCAGCCTGGTAACAGAGAGAGATTCTGTCTGGAAAAAAAAAAAAAAAAAAAAAATCTGCTCTGCAAAACACACTATAAAGAGAATAAAAAGATAAGCCATGCTTAAAGTTACTAATCTTGAATTATAGCAGCATTAACCAGCCTTCAGCTACCTGAGTGGAGGCATGAAGAAGGCACACAGCAAGATTTAACCTGGGTTGGACATTTTACCAGACATGCACAATCTAAAAGATAAACAGGCAAGGGAGTTGATGGTGTAGACAAATAAGTGGTTTTAATGATGGATTACGAACTTCAACTTGGTCAAGAAGGTGGGGAGGAAGTAAGATGAAAGGATTATAGAAACCACTATAGCTAAAGAATTATTGCAACTGAGGTACTAAGCGGGATGAGGTGGAAAACGGGAGATGATGGCTGGATAGTGGGAAAGTTCATTTCTCTGGGACTCAGTCTTAATGTTTCTAAAATGTCTCATCACTTTATAATTGTACATTCTTGAAAACTGTCAAAAAGCTTTTATATACACCATTTCATTTGATCTCTACATCCCAACCCTTGCCCCTAAAAAAATCACCCTATTAGGAACAAGTAATTTTTTTTTTCCATATGATGGATCAAGAATATAAATAGTAAGGGACAGTATCATTTGCCATAGTTCAGGGGATCAGGGAAGGCTTTCCTGGATATGACATTTAAGCTATACCTTGAAGGCTCATATTTTCATAGGCTGAGAAGACAATTTTCATGTGAAGCAAGGATTCCGTATGAGGCCAAAATATGTAAGTACAAGTAACACCGGAAGGGAAGGTTTAATACAAAATGGGAAAGGACAGTAATCAGAAATGGAACAAAGAACTACAACTAAATTCTTCTAATTATCCTCTAGCACACTGCTTAGCATCTTCTAAAACAGTACTGTCTCAGTGACACAGCCACATGTGGCTATTAAAAATTAAAATTAAATTAAATTAGGTTTTCAGTTACAAGCCATATTTCAAGTACTCAATTTCCACAATTGGCTAGTGACAATTGTACTGAATAGTATAGCTATATAACACTTGCATCACTGCAGAAAGTTCTAGATAGCACAATTCTAGAATAGAAGTTCAATAAGTCAACTTCCTTTCTAAATACAGGCTGGCAGGTTTACATAAAGTTAAAAAATTCAGCTTCAAAAGAATTAATTTTCTAAAGTTTACATTTCTATAGTAACTTACCATAACCAATACAGTAAATAACAGCAAAAGAAAATAGCAAATTTCTACTAAAATATTTTCTACACATTAACACTATTAAGTTAATCCTAATGTATCATGATATCTTTAACTATCTCTAGCAATTTCAGGCTTTTATAAAATGCTTTTTAAAATGGAGTCTTCACCATATATTCTCAAACAATCACTATGTTTTAATTTCAAATAAGGACAGTATCTTAATTTAACCAATGAACATAAGGGTTCTCCTTAGCTGAATTTACTATATGGCTAAAAGCACAAATTCTTCATATTTTCAGAAGAGAAGCAAAAAACTTTAGATCAGAAAGAGATCTTAGAGGATATCTGATAGACTCTCATTCTACAGAGATAGTGATTTGCTGTTATTATATGACTAGTTAGTGGTAAAACATAAAGAAGAAGCCTCCTGGCTTTCAATGGTTGTCTTTCCAACTCCCTCATGCTGAGTGCAAAATGAGTAAAACTGAATGTTTTATAAAAAGAAAATCTAGAAGAGCTACTAGTCGGGACATTCAAAAACTCAGTGATTTCCAAAATACAAAGGTAAAGATGTATTGCAGTTCTTAAATCAAGCACTATGCAAGCAAAATGCAGAGACAGAGTTTTCATAATAATTATTCAGATTCTACTCTTTCCATTCCCACTTCAACCTGTGAAATTTTTGCAATTTTAAAATACTAATGGATTATTTTAAAAATAATTTTAGTTTTTAAAAAATGTTTTAAATTTAGTTTAAATTACTATTTAAATATTTAAATTAGTTTTAAATTTAATAAAATGTATTCCCAAGAATATTTCGAAAATTATATTACAGGTTGAGTATTCCTTATCTGAAATCCTTAGTATAAGAAGTGTTTTGAATTTGGGGTGGGTTTTTTTTGGAATTTTGTAATATTTGCATATATATGTAAGATATCTTGGGAATAGGACCAAAGCCTAAATAGAAAATTCATTTATGTTTCATATACACCTTATACATATAGCTTGATTATATACAATATTTTTTAAAATTTTGTGCATAAAACCAAGTTTGTGTGCATGGAACCATCAGAGAACAAAGGTGTAGCGGTGGAATATTTGAAATTTTGGAGCATTTCAGATTTTGTGAACTTGTAAATATCTTCTCAGAAGTTGACATTTAAGAAACTAGCACTTTAAAGACAAAAAGTCTATAAATTCTCATAAATGATAGCCTTCTATAGTGGTTCAGGTAAAAATTTACATATCCACATGTCAACATTCATTAATAATCCAAAAATCTCAAACTTGCTGTTTTAAAGGAGGCACCTCTAAACGATTACAAAGGGGAATATGGTTCAGTAATATATGTACTTCTAAGATCTAAGAATGAGATTTAAAACTGTAAACGAGTAACAGAATGAAATAAAAAAAGCAAGAACTTTGGAGTTAGACTTAGATTCAAGTACACAGTGTGATTATGGGTCCTTGAGCTGTTTTATCACCTATAAAATAGGGCTATTATCACCTAATTAACAACGTCTCCATAAAATTTAAAATAAAGCCCTCAAACATGGGAATAGGTACAAACTAAGCACCAAAGGAAGAACCACTAGAATTGTTTCAGGTCCAGTTGAAACTAAAGCCTGATTCTGTAGTGGCACTAATCTACATGGCTATATGATTTCTTCCTTGTGCCCCTAACCCTAGCATCGCTAGCAGCTAAGAGGTAAGCATAGAGAATGTATAGAGCTACACTGATACATAGCTAAATTTAGCAAGGCTGGTGTGATTGCAAAAATGTTTTTAGCCATGCAGACTCTCTAAGACAACTCAAGGTTGAAGAAAAAAGTGTTTGCTAATATAGGCAAAATACAGGATGCACATAGCATGTATTAAGAGTTCAAATATTTATTGAGTTTCACTCATGGAATATAAAGTATTAATACTATGTACTACAACACAGAAAACTGTACAGCTGCAACTTCCAAGAGCTGATAATCTACAAAAGAAAATAAGACATACAAGGCAATGAATGCTATGGCTACAGTGACGACTTAATTTGTTAACCAAGCCAAAATATTGTTTAGAGAAACATTATTAATAATTTTATCACAATAGTTGTAAACCTAGATATTCCAAGGAAAACGGGGACATACTATCCTTATGAGAGCCCACTAGTAAAGGGCACAAACTTAAAAAGATAATTACAAAAAGGAATGAGAGAAGTGTGTAGTGTAAGAAAAGCTACATCTACAAAGTAACTTTTTTTTTCAGCTACAACTAAACGAGTCATTCTAATTTTATCTGGGAAGTTGTAGGAGATCAATAGCATTTATGCTGGATATTAGGTGAGGTGAAATTTTCCAGGCAGGGTAAAGGCACTAAAGGAAAAACAAAAGCAAGAGACTCACAGAAACAGAAAATACAAGTATCAGTAACAAAATGACAGGAGATAAGGACAGAAAGGCAAATTCTTAATTCAGTTTGTTTGCTCATCCGTTTTTTTTCTAAACTAACATTTATTTAACAACCTACCTGTATGGATCATTTATGCGGAAGAAGGACAAAGGAGGTGAAGCATGCTCCTTACCTTGGGGAGCTTAAAGTATAGTCAGGAGGAGAAACAGAATACTGTAGGCTGAAAATACAGGAAGTCAAAACATTAGCAAAAGTATTGGAAAACTGGTCTAACAATTCACATATTATACTGGAAAAAAGAGCACAGATGCAGAAAGGGTAATTAAATTAGGTGAAGGGAACCTGTAAGTTATTATTTTATTTGGAAAAAGGAGTCTCTCAAAATGTTAAGTTAAAGGTCTCAGGATGAAATAACAGTGGATTATCCAGGTAGACCCCAAACCCAATGACAAGTGTCCTTACAGAAGATACACAGAGTAAAGTCAGAGAGATGAAAAGGCCATGTAAAGACAGAGGAAGAGACTGGAGTTATGTAGCCACAAGTCAAGGAATGCCTATAGCCACCAGAGCTGAAAGAAGCACGGAAGAGAATCTCCCTTAGAGCCTCTGGAGGGAACATGGCTTGATTTTGAAACAGGATGCATAGCACAAATTACAGACTTCTGCACTCCAGAACTGTGTGAGAACGTGCTTGTTTTAAGTCACCAGTTTATGATAATTTGTTACAGAAGCCCTAGGAAACTAATACAAGAGAGTACTGCACTAAATTTGACATAATAATACCCAAAACAACAATAGTAATATGAACAGAAACAGGGAAGATGTTCAGACTTGCATACTGCTCAAAAGTCATGGAATCAGTGTTAGTTTAAAAGTATTTCTTTTTTGCTCTGTTCTAAAACCCAGATAACTTTACAGATTAAAATCAAAGAAAAAGGCAATTATAAACTCAATAGCTTTTGACTTCCTCATCTAGGAAAGGAAGGATCTAGACTAGAAAACTGGTTTTCAAATTGATCTCCTCCAATTCTAGTAAGGTAACTCAAGGAAGAGGTGGGGGAAAGTACTACAAATGAGAATTTCAAAGCACAAGGCTTACAGCTTCTATCAGAGCAGCTTCACTTTTATACATGTAAACTTTATATACATATGTATTAGTCCTTTTTCATGCAGCTGATAAAGACATACCCAAGACTGGGCAATTTACAATGGGAAGAAGTTTAATGGAGAACTCACAGTTCCATGGGGTTGGAGAAGCCTCACAATCAGGGTGGAAGGCAAGGAGAAGCAAGTCACATTTTACATGGATGGCAGCAGGCACAGAGAGCTTGTGCAGTGAAACTCCCCTTTTTAAAACCATCAGATACCATGAGACTTAGTCACCATTACAAGAACAGCACAGGAAAGACCTGCCCCCATGATTCAATTACCTTCCACCAGGTCCCTCCCACAACATATGGAATTCAAGATAAGATCTGAGTGGGGACACAGCCAAACCATATCATTCCACATCTGGCCCAACCCAAAGCTCATGTCCTCACATTTTAAAACCAATCATGCCTTCCCAACAGTCCCCCAAAGTCTTAACACATTTCAGCATTAAATCAAAAGTCCACAGTTCAAAGTCTCATCCCAGACAAAGCAAGTCCCTTCCACCTATACAAGCCTGTGAAATCAAAACCAAGTTAGTTACTTCCTAGATACAATGGGGGTACAGGCATTGTATAAATACAGCCATTCCAAATGAAAGACATTGGCTAAAACAAAGGGGCTACATGCCCCATGCAAGTCCGAAATCCAGCGGGGCAGTCAAATTTTAAAACTCCAAAATGATCTCCTTTGACTACACATCTCATATCCAGTTAACACTGATGCAAGAGACGGGTTCCTATGGTCTTAGGCAGCTCCACTCCATGGCTTTGTAGGGTACAGCCTCCCTCCCGGCTGCTTTCAAGGGCTGGGATTGAGTGTCTGCAGCTTTTCCAGGCAAATGATACAAGCTGTCAGTGTACAATTTGGGGGTCTGGAGGGCTGTGGCCCTCTTCTCACAGCTCCACTAGGCAGTATCCCAGTAGGGACTCTGTGTGGGAGCTCCAACCCCACATTTCCCTTCTGCACTCCATAAGGGCCCCATGCCTGCAGCAAACATTTGCCTGGGTATACATGCCTTTCCACAGATCTTCTGAAATCTAGGCAAAGGTTCCTAAACCTGAATTCTTGACTTCTGTGCATCCATAGGCTCAACAACACAGAAGCTGCCCAGGCTTGGCAGCTTCCACCCTCTGAAGTAACAGCCCGAGCTGTATCTTGGCCCCTTTTAGTCATGGCTGGAGCACCTGGGATGCAGGGTACCAAGTTCTAGACTGCACACCACAGAGGGACACTGGGCCCAGCCCACGTAACCATTTCCCTCCTAAACCTTCAGGCCTGTGATGGGATAGGCTGCTACAGAGGTCTCTGACATGCCCTGGAGCCATTTTCCCCATTGTCTTGATGATTAACCTTCAGCTCCTCATTACTTATGCAAATGTCTGCAGCCAGCTTGAATTTCTCTTCAGAAAACGGGATTTTCTTTTCTATCATGGTGTCAAGCTGCAAATTTTCCAAACTTGCATGGTCTTTTTTCCTTTAAAAACTGAATGCCTTTAATAGTACCCAAGTCACATCTTGCATGCTTTGCTGCCTGGAAATTTCTTCCACCAGATACCCTAAATCATCTCTCTCAAGATGAAAGTTCCACAAATCTCTAGGGTAGCGGCAAAATGCCACCAGAATCTTTGATAAAGCATGACAAGAGTTACCTCTGCTTCAGTTTCTAGTAAGTTCCTCATCTCCATCTGAGACCACCTCAGACTGGATTTTATTGTCCTTATCATTTTTAGTATTTTGGGCAAAGCCATTCAACAAGTCTCTAGGAAGTTTCAAACTTTCCCACATTTTCCTGTCTTCTGCGCCCTCCAAACTGTTCCAACCTCTGCCTGTTACCCAGTTCCAAAGTCACTTCCACATTTTCAGGTATTTTTTCAGTAATGCCCACTCTACTGGCACCAATTTACTGTATTAGTCCATTTTCATGCTGCTGATAAAGACAATCCAAGACTGAGCGATTTACAAAGGAAAGAGGCTTAATGGAGAACTTAACAGTTCCAGGTGGCTGGGGAAGCCTCAAGATCACAGTGGAAGGCAAGGAGGAGCAAGCCACATCTTAAATGGATGGCAGCAGGCATAGAGAGCTTGTGCAGGGAAACTCCCCTTTTTAAAGCCATCAGATCTCATGAGACTTACTACGACAAGGACAGCACAGGAAAGAATTGCCCCCATCAATCAATTACTTCCCATTAAGTCCCTTCCACAACACATGGGAATTCAAGATAAGATTTGGGAGAGGACAGAGCCAAACCCTATCAATACGTAAAACTATTTGAAAAAAGTAAGGAGTAGGGGAACAGGAAGGAGGCTGAGTATAACCAGATTAGATGTTTGGAGTCTTTTTCTGCACTCTTTGGCAACTTGTTCCTTCTTCTACCTTCTGGACAGAAGATGATCAAAGGTGGACCCCAGAAATGTATACTGTAATACTATAATCCAACCACACTCTTTTCTTCCAACATAATTTCCACAAAGTACCCCAATAGCAAATATTCATTAGCCTTTGAATCTCATTAAGTTTGTGAATATAACACTCAATATAACACAAAATCTCTTTTGCAAAGTAACTTTAGGATCCTTTTTTTCATTGACCCCAAGATGAAGATCTTTTCCCCCATGTCTATAAAACAGATACAGGTGGTCTGCATATATGCAAATTTGAATGAAAACTTACAGAATAGACGTTAGAGCCTTGTAAGAAAAATCTCAGTGACGAGTGTCTTTTATGTACTATTGAGTTAACATAGCAAGCATAACTGCTGTCCTCGAAAAAGGCCTTCCTGTAAAATTAGCCCTTAACTGGCATTGGTGAATTTAGATTTGGGGAGGGGTTCTACTATTAACTGATGATAGTTCACTCTTTGTGCAAATATGGTTTACACTGAATAACTACTTTCCTTCTAGGAGTCTGGAATTTGGGTATATGCTAGGCAGGGAGTAGCCTCATGATCAGGCCCTCCACCCCCCAAAAAAACCTTGTGCACTGAGTCACTATTCTCTAATGAGCTTCCCTGATTGGTAACATTTCATAAATGTCACAACCTGTTCCTAAGGGAACTGAATCCATCTTGTGTGACTCTGGAAAAGAAAGGTGGAATCTTTTGTCTGGCTTTTCCCAGACTTTGCCTCAGGCCCCACTGCTGATTGTGCTTGGTATCCTTTATAGATCACAAATCATAGCCTTGAGTATGACTCTGCTGAGTCCTGTAAGGCCCCAGAGAATTACTGAATCTGATGGTAGTCTTGGGGATCTTTTAACATATCTTTTATGAAAAACAGCATCAAGTAACTCCTCACAGCACTAAGGAAAAAGCACAGAAAGGCAAAAGCAATACAAAAAAGACTCTATTAAAAATTAATAGGGGTACCTTAAACATTTTCCACTTACATTTCCATTTTCTTGTATGCACACAAATTATGATTTTTTAAAACTATGCCTATGGGTGAAATATTGGTAAGTATAAAAATATCATAAATATAAAATAAATCAATACACATAAAAATTACAAGTATTGTCATAGATTTTGTTTTGTCTTTTCTTTCCTTATATGAAATAAAAGTAAATATAAGTTTATATATAAAATAAAAATTGTCAGTGATGCAAAAGTATTGTCACAGTTTGGTTTTATCTTTTCCTTCCTTAATGCTACATAAAATCATAATATCTTTTAATCTATGACAATTTACATCCTATGAAATAAAATAATTGTCACAATTTGATATCCTAAAGCAATAGATCAGCATCTACAGAATAAGTGCCTCACATAATGACAAGGCAATGAAAGTTATGACACACTAAGAACAGACTAACAGAGATTTTAAAATAATGGTTTTATGTTTTTTCTACATTCCATACACTATCTAAATATTTAAATGTTTTAGTTACATGAATTAATATGTATAATTCCCAAAGTTTCTAGAAAGGCAATAATACAAACATTTTTCATTTCATTTAAGAGATACATAAGGTTGGGTGTGGTAGCTCACGCCTATATTTCAGCACGTTGGGAGGCCGAGGTGGGCCACCTGAGGTCAGGAGTTCCAGATCAGTCTGGCTAACAAGGTGAAATCCCATTTCTACTAAAAATACAAAAACTTAGCTGGGTGTGTGGGGGGGCTGCCTGTAATCCCAGCTACTCAAGAGGCTGAGGCAGGAGAATCACTTGAACCCGGGAGGTGGAGGTTGCAGTGAGCTGAGATCACATCACTGCACACCAGCTTGAGCAACAAGAGCAAAACTCTGTCTCAAAAATAAAATAAAATAAAATAACCCCCCACACACATAATACTTAGCTTCTAATCTTGTGTAAGAACATCTTTAAGATACCTTTACACTATGGAAATGGGTGCATTATCAACTTAAATACTGTAGTACATCTTCATGAACTTGTGTTAGGCAAAGCCTTCTAGATACGGCACAAGGATAAGCAACTAAAGGATAAAGAAAAAGAGGTACACTGTACTTTATCAGAATAAAAAGCTTCTCTATTAAAATGGACAATATCAATAAGGTGAAGGAAAACACAACCTACAGACTGAAAGAAATCATTTGCAGAACACATACCTAAAATACTTGTCTCCGGAATATATTTTGGGGGAGAAACTTCTTACAGGTCAATTAAATATAAATAACCCAGTTGAAACATGGGCAAAGGATCTGAATTAACATGGCTTCAGGGAAGATATGTAAATGGAAAATTAGCAAATGAAAATTTGCTCAACATCATTAGCCACCAGGCAAACCAAACCAAAACAACGATATACCACCTCACACCCACATGCGATGGTTAGAATTAAAAAGGCAGAAAATAACAAGAGTAAGAATGTGGAGAATAATTATCAATGCTGGTGGGAACATAAAATGGAATAGCCTCTTTGGAAAACAGTTTGGTAGTCCTTCAAAAGGTAAAATATAATTGGCAAAACCTTCAGCAATTTCACTTGCAGGTAAATACTCAAGTGAAATAAAAATATATGTCCACACAAAAATCTGTAAGTGACTATTTACAGCAGCATTATTCATAATAACTCCAAAGCAGAAATAACCCAAATGTCTATAGACAAATGTGATATGTCTACATAATAGAAAATTAGTTACAATAAAAAGGAATGAAATACTAATATATACAACAATATCAACTTTGAAAACATTACACTAAATGAAGTAATACAGATACAAAAGACTATACATTTTATGTTAACATTTAATGAAATATACAGAATAGTACATCTATAAAGACAAAGAAGTAAATCAGTGTTGCCTAGTGTTGGAGGTGAAATGTTAGGGTAAAATGGGAACTGACTTATTTTTTTTGGAGGAAATAATAAAACTGACTGTAATGATAGCTGCATAACTCTATGAATACACTAAAAACCAAGATCTATATGCATTAAACAGTAAATTGTAAGGTATGTGAATTATATCAATAAACCTGCTGTATTTACTGTATAAAACAATAAAAATGCCTTATTACACACACACACACACACACACACACACACACACACACACACACTAGCACTAATGGCAGAATGAGGATAAAGATGGTTAAACCAACGGTTTCAAATAGGTTGCTGTAAAAGTGATTGTGGGTTTTAATGGCAAAAACCGCAATTACTTTTGCACCAACTTATTTAGAACGATAAAGTAGAAGTTTAAGGCAAAAAGAGAATTTTAATTAGCAAACTTGCACTGAAGAAAATACAAAGGATGATCTTCAGAGAAAGAAAAAGAATTCCAGACAGAAACTTTAAACTGCCATGAAAAAATGAAGAACTATAGAAAAGGTAAACACATAGGAAAAAGAAATATTTGCTGTATAAAACAATAAAAATGCCTTATGAGATACACACACACACACACACACACACACACACACAAGCACTAATGGCAGAACAAGGATAAAGATAATGTTCGATGGTTCCTGTATTGCCTGGGAAGTAATAGTATATGTACTAATTACTATGACTTTAATAAGTCAAGGATGCATCTTGTAGTCTCTCTAGGGTAGTTAATGAAGTTAATATTAAAGAATATAACACCAGCAATCTAACAATAGGAAAATGAAATTAAGAATAATTATACAAAGGAAAGCAATAAATGAATAAAGCAAAGGACACATGGACAAAAAGAAAGCAAAATATAAGATGGTAGAGCTAATCTCAAAAATGTAAATAAATAAACTATAATAACTAAATAGACCAAACAAAAGACAAAGCCTAGTAGACTGACTTTCTAAAAAATGTCTGCTGCTTACAAGTGATGCCTTAAATTTAAGGACACAGAAAGACTGAGAGTAAATGTTGCAAAAGGATAAAATGCAAACACTAATCAAAATAAATTTATGTAGCTATATGCAAACTAGACAAAGTAAATGATAAGGCAAGAAGTAATGCTAGAGATATAAGACCATTTAATAATGATAAAAGAGCCAAGTCTCAGGAAAATATAACTCCAAATTTGATTGTACCTCATAACCTGGTATGTACAGAGCAAAAATTTACAGAATCAAAAGAAAAAAATAGGCCGGGCTCGCTGGCTCACGCCTGTAACCCCAGTACTGTGGGAGGCTGAGGCAGACGGATTACGAGGTCAAGAGATAGAGGGCATCCTGGCCAAGATGGTAAAACCCCATCTCTACTACAAATAAAAAAATTAACAGGGCGTGTTGGCACATCCCTGTAGTCTCAGCTACTCAGGAGGCTGAGGCAGGAGAATCACTTAACCCAGGAGGCGGAGGTTGCAGTAAGCCGAGATTGAGTCACTGCACTTCAGCCTGGCGACAGGACAAGACTCTAACTTAAAAAAAAAAAAGACAAACCACATCATGGAATACAATTTTAATAAACTGCTCAGTAATTAACAGAAGCTAAATAAAAATCAGAAAGGGTTAAGAAGATTTGAACAATAAACCAACTTGATCTAACTGATACATATACATACATGGAAAGAGAACACTTCACCCAACAAGAGCAAAGTACATTTTTTTCAAGTGTACACAAAATTGCAAAAAATGTATATTGGGTCCAAAGACTGAAATCCTACAGAGAAAGTTCCTTGGCACAATGTTAATCCAAAAATCAGTAAGAAAGATGACTTTTAAATCACCATATATTTAGTTAAGCCAAAATTTCAAAATAATCCACGAGTCAAAAAGATCACACAGAAATATCAAAATGTTCTGAAGTGAATACACAAGGGATGCAGTTAAAGTCATGTCTAAAGGGAAAAAAATTATATCTATCTATATTTATGTATACACATACATACACACACACATATGAAAAGGGAAAGGCTGAAAATCAGTAACCTAACTATCCATCTCAAGAATGAGAAAGGGTAAGAAATAAGCCACTCTCCAAATAAAAATAAGTAGAAGAAAATAAGATAGAAAAGAAAATAATGAAATAGAAACCGAACATGAAATAGAATCAACTATGAATCAAAAGTGGGTTCTTTGAAAAGTATAATAAAATTGAAAAACTCTTGGAAAGACTGATCCAGAAAATGAGAAAGGCACAAAATATTAACATAAGAAATGAAAACACAGAGCATCACTATCTACCCTCCATATGTTAAAAAGACGGTGAGAAAATATTACGAACAAGTTTTTGTCAACAGATTTGAAAGCATGAAGTTAACAAATTCCTACAAAAATGCTAAGTGCCAAAATGACACAATAAATCTGACTAGTACTATAATTATTAAAATATTAAATCTGTAATTAAAAATCCTTCTCTTAAAAACTCCATGCTCAAATGATCTACAAAACAAAAAAAAAAATCAATCTTAAACTCTTAGACAAAAAAAAAAAAAAAAGATGAACACTTCCCAAATTTTTAATGAGTCTAGCATAGCTCTGACACCAAAATGTGGCAAAAGCATTTTAAGAAAGAAAAATTATGGGCCAATTTAATTCATAAACATAGGTGGAAAGAAAATAAAATAGCAAATTGAATCCAGTGATATAATAAAGGATATATTCATCAAAACCAAACTGAGATTACTCCAGAAACACAAAAATGGGTTAATATTTTTATAAATGTAATTCACCAACAGTAAAGTTGTATAGCAGAAGCATGTTGGGCCCATAAAAATATAGTTCAGCACATTATAAAAAAATGGGGAAGAAAATCACATCCTCAACTTTAAGATAAAGCATTCATATCTTATTTATAAAATTTACTTTATTAATAAAATGTTTTATAAATATTTATAATAACATCAAAAATCCAAATAACCTGAATGAATCTATAACTAAAATTAGATTAAGTTTAATCTAAAATCTATAGTTATATAAGACCTCTACACACAGAACAAACTAGAAAGTTTTATTTAAGGAAAACCTTAACAAATAGAGAGATAAACCAGGATCATGGATTGGAAGACTCAGCATTAGAGAGATGCCAAATCTAGCCCCACAGTAAGTATCCAGTCACAATAAAAATCCTTAGAAAAAATGGGACCAGAAAGAAAATTCCTGCCTTAGTCCATTTTGTGTTGCAATTAAGGAATACTTGAGACTGAGAAATTTATAAATAAAAAAAGATTTATTTGGCTCACAATTCTGATACCTGGAAAAGTTAAGACTCGGCATCTGGTGAGAGCCTTAGGTCACTTTTACTCATGGCAGAGGGCAAAGGACAGCTGGTGTGTGCAGAGATCACATGGCAAGGGGGAAGCATCAAGGCAAGAGGGCAAGCAACAAAGCTAGAGAGGAAGTGCCAGACTCTTTTTAACAACTGGCTCTTGAAGGAATTAATAGAACGAGAACTCATTCATCTCCCTCTACCACCCCAGGGAGGGCATTACTCTATCAATGAGGGGATCTGCCCTGCACCTCCCAACAGGCCCATCTCCAACTCTAAGGATCAAATCAACATGAGGCTTGGCAGAGTAAAACATACAAACTGTAATACCTCCCTAACCTGATAAAAAGTCTTCTGCCAGGCATGGTGGCTCACACCTGTAATCCCAACACTCTGGGAGGCTGAGGCAAGTGGGTTGCTTGAGATCAGGAGTTCAAGACCAGCCTGTTCAACATCGTGAAACCCCATCTCTACTAAAAATACAAAAATTAGCCAGGGGTGGTGGTGAGCACCTGTAATCCCAGCTACTTAGGAAACTGAAGAGGAGAATTGCTTGAACTGGGAGGCAGAGGTTGCAGTGAGCTTGGATTGTGCCATTGCACTTCAGCCTGGGCAAGATAGTGAGACTCTGTCTCAAAATTTTAAAAAATTAAAATTAAAAAAGGCTTTTTCTTTTTTTGAGACAGAGTCTTGCTCTGTCACTCAGGCTGGAGTACAGTGGCACAATCTCTGCTCATTGCAACCTCCACTTCCCGGTTCATGTGATTATCCTGCCTCAGCCTCCCTAATAGCTGGGATTACAGATGTGCGCCACCACACCTGGTTAATTTTTGTATTTTTAGTAGAGATGGGGTTTCACCATGTTGGTCAGGCTAGGTTTGAACTCCTAACCTCCAGTGACCTGCCTGCCTTGGACTCCCCAAAGTACTGGGATTACAGACATGAGCCACAGCATCCGGCCTGGCATCTTCTATTTACAATAAAAAACAAAAACAAACAAACAAAAAAATCATACTTAATTTTGAAATGCTCAACACTTTTACCTCTGAGATTACCCATGTAACAATGTTTATAGGCACTGCTTTAACATCATACTGGAGGTCCTAGCCAGTGCAGTAAGGCAAAGGAAAAGAAAAACAATACAATTATTGAAAAGAAATAGGCCTTCATCATCATAGATTGCCATCTATGCTTATATAGATGGAAAATCCAAAAGATTCTACAAAGTATTAAAAATAAGTGAAATTAAGCTAGGTCTCCTTACAAAAGATCACAGTACCAAAATTGATTGTATTTTATATGCCCACAAATAATGAGAAAACATTCTATAAGTATTTATAACATCAAAAATCCAAGTAACTTGAAAATAAATCTATAATTAAAATTAGTTAGATTAAGTTTAATCTAAAATCTATAGTTATATAAGACCTCTACACACAGAACAAACCAGAAAGTTTTATTTAAGGAAAACCTTAAGGATCATGGATTCGAAGACTCAGCATTAGAGAGATGCCAAATCTAGCCCCACATTAATCCACACAAATTTAATGAACTCCCCCCAAAAAAAATCCTGCAGGCTTTTAATGAAAATAAACTGCTACTAAAATTTATGTGGAAAGGAAAAAGAAACAAGGCTAAGTACAATAAACCTGAATAGGTGAGCTTACTCCACCCAGTATGAGGATATATTATAAAGCTATAATGAGACATTATGATACTGTACAAAAATAGAAAAATGGACCCCTGGAACAGAGTCCAAAAATAAACACAGGCATATACAGCTACTTGATTTATTATAAAGCCAGGATGCATAGCAAAGAGTCTTCTCCATAAATGGTGATGGCTGATTAAACAGTAAATGGAGAGGGGGGGAACACATGAGCTCTATTCTTATATAATCACAAAAATAAATTTTAGATGTACTACAGTAAAGGAAAATAAAGCTTCTAGGGGAAAAAAATTTCATGATGGTGTACTAGAGAAAGATTTTGTAAACAAAAACACAACAAATTAATTGTAAAGAAAAAGATTGGTTTAGACTACACATATAGATATTAAGGAACTGCTTTTTATCAACAGAAATTATTCACAGAGTGAAATGGCCAGAGTAGAAGATATTTGCAATACATATAATTAATAAAGGATTCATACTTAGCATATGTAAACAATTTCTAGGAACCCATAAAAAGATGAAAGACTACCAAACTGAATAAAAAAGAGAGAGAATGAACAGGCACTTCACAAAAGAGGATATTCCAATGGCCCATAATCTTAAATCTCAATTATCAGGAAATTACAAATTAAAATCAAAATCACCATTACATGCTGATAAGAATGGTTAAAAGAAAAATACTGATACTTCAAAGGACTAGTGAGGATGTAGAGCAACTGCAACTTTCAAACATTACTGGTGGGAGTATAAATTGTTATAAGCACTTTAAAAAATTATTAACAACAAAAACATGCAAAATATGAATCAGCAATACCACCACCAAAAACAGGTACAATGATGTTCACAGCAGTACCATTCATAAAAGCCTAACAGTAAAAACAAGCCAAATGTCTAACATTAAAACTGATAAATTATGGAATAATCATGGAACAAAATACTGTACAATGGTTAAAAATACTGCTGCATGCAACAACACAGATGAATCTCACAGTGTAAGCAAGGAAGTATTACAAAGTTCAAAAACATGCAAAACTAATGTGTGATGCTAGTCAGAACTGTGGTTGAGAGAAAAGGATTTGTGACTGAGGAGTATGAGAAGGGCTTCCGGGGTCTGGTAATGTTTTAATTTTGACCAGGATAATGGTTTCATGAATATGGTTACATTTTAATAGTTTATCCAATTGCACATATATATTTTTTCTGATGTATGTATGTATATCATGTGTGTGTGTGTGTGTGTGTGTGTGTGTGTGTGTATGTTATACATATATATATAGTTTTTTTTTTTCTCCTGATGTACTATGCCCCTCAATAGTATCTTAGCTGTGGTTCTGGATGTAGTTCTAGATGCCTACCTTCTTTTGGTTCTTGATTTCCATACCTGAAGCATCCAACAGCTTTCAAAAAACTGTCTTTTAACCATGGGGTCAAGTTTCTGAAGTTTGTTGGTTTAAAAGTTTTAATATCTCATGAGTCTGTCTCAAGTTTTGTTCAAACCAACCTCACATCCTCAAATGCTGTATTTAACTGGCACTTTGACTTCAATCAAGCCTAAAATCTCACAATTTACATAGACAAAACAAAAATCATTACCTCTATATTACAGGTAAAACTGTGTCCCCAAAAAGATATGCTGAAGCCCTTGCCTCTAGTGTCTGTGAATGTGAACTTATTTGGAAATAGAGTCTCTACATATGTATTTAACATGTAAATTAAGACATGGTCATACTGAAGTGGGGTAGGCCCTTAATCTGGTATGACTGTTGTCCTATTGAGACATACAAGGAAAATGTCATGTGACAACAGAGCAGAGATTGTAGGAATGCAGCAGTAGGCCAAGAAACACTAAAGACAGACAGCCACAACCAGAAACTAGGCCAGAAAGAGGCAAGGAAGGATTCTATCCAGATTCTCAAAGGGAACATGGCCTTGCTTACACCTTGATTTCAGACTTCCAGACTCCAGAACTGGGAGAGAATACATTTACGTTGTTTTAAGTCATCCAGTTTGTGGTATTTTACGGCAGCCCATCCTTCCATGTACGCAACATCTAATTCCCACATCAATCTTCCATTCAATAACCTTTGCAACATTTTCCCATTTGTCTGATAACTCCAAAATCATTGATTTTCCACCATTTCTTATATCCTAGAATCATTAAGAGGTACTACTTTGCTTTTTAATTATCTCATTTCTAAATGTTTCCCTTCCATTTCTATCATTACTACCCTAATTCAAGCCTCAATAACTCTACAACTAGAGTATTTCACTTATTGGTATTTTTTTAAATCCTACCTTCCTTATATCATTTCTCTCTTCTCAAACTTTCAGACATCCTATCACACCATATTCAAAAAGCACTCAGTCTTACTGTATTCTGCTTCCTTCAATACATAAACACAACTGGTTACCAGGAACACATTTTGTTCTTTATTGGCTAGTCAGTACCTAGAATAGTCTCTGGTAGACTTAGTGCTCAATTAAATATTAACAGCCACCAACATAAACTTACTACTGCCTCCACACAATCTTTCACGTTTCACAAGTTCAAGTTATGCCAATTCATGCCATTACTGACTCATTTCATTCATTCTTAATTGATGTCTTACTCCACTTTTCACAAGTTTTATCACTTAAATCACTAAAAAACTCATTCTAAAAGTTTATCACTTACATCACTAAAGAACAAAGCCTTTTTGTAATTTCCCTCTCTCACACCTAGAAGTGTCTCAACATCTTCACCTATTATTTTCTCTTCCCTATCTAGCAGAAAGAAGTGTCTTTTATTTCTAACACTAGCCTTTCTCCTCTATGTTTTTAATGTTTCCACTTATCTCTTTTCCTGGACCTTGTCATTATCAATGAGCTTCTCCTGCTTCTCTCCCAAAGACACAGAAGTCTCATCATACAAATCAAATTTTTTAAAAAAAAGCTTTTCAACTTTCTATAGTGGACACCTGTGGACAATATATTTTATTGGGCTATGGGAACAACATCCAGTTTCTATGAGCAGCAATGCCAGTGTCAGAGACAAGGCTATATATAATACCCAGCATCCAGGAGACAGAAAGTAATGACCTTGACAAACTGCCCCTCAGTAGCATCTTAGCTATGGTTTTGGGTATAGTTCTAGATGCCTACCTTCTTTTGGTTCTTGATTTCCATATCTGAAGCAACCAATAGCTTCCAAAAAACTGTTTTAACCATGGGGTCAAGTTTCTGATGTTTGCTAATAAAACCTTCACTGATGTCATGGCTTGGGCTGCTGTAACAAAATACCATAGACTAGCTGGCTTACAGTATTTCCTACAGCTCTGGAGCATGAGAGTCTGAGACAAGGGTGCCTAAAAAGTTGGGGATCTCTGCTTGAAGATGTGACATTTTTCTCCTAACCACTTTTACTAAAATTACTAAGAGTCTTGAATGCCCTTACCTCTAGTAAATGTATTCATTTATCAAATAAAATTTTTCTTTGTACATTATTTTTCTCCTCCCTCCCTCTGATAGCTTTGATCCAATCAAATATCTCAATCTAAAAAAAATTTCTGGCCCCCTACACTCTTCCCTTCCCTCTTCCTACTTTTTTTTTCTTCTCCCCCGCCCCCTTCTGCCTGTGTTCCCTTCTCTGAAACAGCTCATCCAATGCAAATACCTCAATCCTGGTAATTTCATTTCACAAACTATCTCCTACCTCTCATACCTTACCCTCCTAACCCCACCTCTCACAAATTTCCAAGTACAGCTCACAAATACACCACAAAGGCACTACAATTAAAATACATGTGAAACCTTACTGGATTAATCCATCCTTTTATCATCCTTTCCTACTTATTCCTAGTTGTTCCAAGTTAGTTCATATCTAATTCCTCCTTCCTTGCCCACAATGATATCCAAACACCATATAATCTACTTCTCAGATACAGTCCTCCTTTCAAATCCCTTTGCCAGATTGCCATTTATCTCTGTAATCCTCTCTTTCCAAGGAACATTACAATGGTTGTCACCTACACTTGTCTCTCACAGCTCCTAAATATCTTTTACATTTCTGCCAGAGCTATACAATGCTATATAAAGTCACAGATGGACTCAACAGTTACCTGCCTTCCAAAGTTCCTCAGTGGGTACATAGTCTAATCTCCTCAGCAAAGTATTTAAAAATCCATGACTTCCCTCCATAACGTTAATGCCTGAACCACACGGGAACACTAATTCCTTCTCGAATCCTCAACTCAGTGCTCTTTTTTAACTTGGAATGCCCTCTTTTTCATTGACCTTCTCTCACAAATGGAAATCTGAACTCTTTCTTCAAGATTCAGCTAGAAGATTAGCTCCTCTAAGTCTTCCATCCCTAGTTAAATTGGTCCTCTTTCTACAATCTGACAATACTTTGTTTATATTTCTAGCAAAAGATAATTCATTTTTGTTTGTATTATTGTATTATTGTTTGTTGTATTTACATAGCATTTTATTGCAATTTAATTTCATAGCAATTCTGTGAATAAAGTATTATTTAGCCAATTTAACAGGGAGGAAACAAGCAGAGAAGTAACTTCGTTTAAAACACACACACATATACACAGATAAAGACCTCTTTCATTCCAATCTCCTGATAATTAAGTTTTACATTTTTTATGGGCAGACTCCAAGGAACCTAGCAGAGTCCTTCCTATGTAACAGATGCTTTATAGGGTTGTGGGGTTTGGTTTTGTTTTTTATTTTTATTTTTTTTTTGGTGAGACAGTCTTGTCCTATTGTCCAGGATGGAATGCAGTGGCAAATCTTAGCTCACTACAGCCTCAACCTCCCAGGCTCAAGCAATCCTCCCATCGTAGCCTCCTAAGTAGCTGCGACTACAGGTGAACTCCACCATGCCTGGCTAATTTTTTTTTTTTTTTTTTGGTAGAGATGAGGTCTATGTTGTCCAGGCTGGTCTCAAACAATTGGGCTCAAACAATCCTCCTGCCTCAGCTTCCCAGGGCTTACAAGTGTGAGCCATGCACCCAGCCTGCTTTGTGTTTTAAATATGTTTGAAACCACCATTTTAACTGCCTAAACTCTTGAAGACATAGCTCAAAAGTTTCATTTTTAACTCTTCTAGTCCTTAATATTTTTGTTAAGCCATATCATAACACTTGGCATGTTGTTACAAATGTCATTTTATATATAAGCATGCCATTAATCTTACTGAGTTCATAAGCTTTAGAAAGCCAACATGCCTCATTCCACTGTGGTATCCTTTATACTCCCCAGCACATGGTTGTTGCTCAACAGTCCCCAATTTATCCCTTGTTCCAATCTCTAAGTCCTTTATTATTATTATTATTATTTTTGCATGACAGATATAGATAAACTGTGACTAAACTTTACTTCTACCGTAACAGTAAATATTACTTAACCCATTCCTGAAATATAAAGCTCATACATAGGTCAGGGAAGTATTCTAACTATGTGATGGGAGAAAAATCTAAAGTGACTATTTTAGATGACTGTAGAGGGCAGCAAAGCAACAGTAGTATCCTCAAATAAAACCACATATTTTTCTTAGGGAACTTCAAATTTGTTTTTATATTTCAACAGATGCTGTCAGGATTTAAATTTTTGAAGGACAAGAGACTTTTGGGGATGCCAAATACAAATTTCACCAGCTACTTATATATTTAACATTCTTACTATTA
Organism: Plecturocebus donacophilus; assembly: GCA_004027715.1. NCBI lineage: Eukaryota > Metazoa > Chordata > Mammalia > Primates > Pitheciidae > Plecturocebus > Plecturocebus donacophilus. The sequence goes on from PVKP010006412.1 coordinate 29,088, forward strand.
ACTGAAAATATATCCATGCCCAGATCCTTTTATATGAAAAACAAGCTTGATAAACAATGTAGTTTCAAAATAGCCACCATAATTGCTGAGTACTTTAAGAATCTAAAAGTTGAAAATGTTTTCTCATTGAAAACTGTAAACATAATCTGTCTCTTATTTTCTTAAATACAGAAAAGAATGTCAATAATCTAACTAGATAGTCTTATTTTCTGCTAATTAGTATTACTAATTCTAAACTTGATATGCCTTTTTGTTATTCAAAATCAGTCAACTGTAGGGTCTATACCAGTTTAAAACAAAAAAATTATAAATCCTTTGACACTGTACTAGTATACAACAATGAACATAATGCAATACCTTGAAAAGGAATAGGAATTCCCTTACCATCACTTCAATATTGAAGTTCACTCTGTTTTTAATATGAACTAGGCAGAAAAACTGCATCAAGATAATCATATATTTATAACCTCAGAGTTATTTACAGGAATGAGGAAGCTACTATAAAAATTGATAGTGAATACAACTGCATTATTTGCATGTTATACATTATCAAAGATTGTGTCAGTAGTAATTTTTTACTTCCTTTAACAAGCAGAAATGAAGAGTTTTAGGGTAACTGCAGTAGCCATTAATATAAGCAGACTTATGATTTAGGGAGAAATGCTACCATGTTTTAGCCCTGTACCCTTAAAGAGAAGTATAGAAGTGTTAGCCATATGTCTTCTACTTGATTCTCTTTCAAAAAACTAAAGGAACTAAGAAACACTTTTTTATATTTTGCATTTAAAATAAAGTAGGTAGGCTATCTCTAAGCAGGTTTTAAAAACTAGGTAGTTTACTGTCAGTATTAAATTAAATGTATAGCCCTGAATGAGTAAACTAATTTTGTAGGGAGTGCGTCTATAATGAAGGACATTTGTGAAATGAATCTTAATCTACCCCACACTAGCTACAACTAAATTAGAAATCTTATTAATAATCTTCAAAAACTACGGTCTAAGATTTTCAGTAATAGCAATCGTGTTTATCGTGAATAATTCATAGAAATAGTTACTATACTAACTTGATTTTACCACAGTTTACCAATACTAACATTTCATTTATACTTTTTCCTTCTGAATTGAAGCAATAGAAGAGTCAAGGATACTCCTGACATTTTATATAATGTTCCCAGACACTTAGTTGGAGTCCTAGCCCAGTGCAGTTTTATATTAGGATAATTAAATTACAAAACAGACTATCTCAAATTTACCCACTTCATTCCTAAAACTCAATTCCAGAGTCAGATGTGTCATACATAAAGCATGATACATCTCAGAAGCTGATTAACCGGTAAATAATATACAGCTGATTTTGAAGTAACAAAGTAGAAGACTACTATTCTCCTAGAAAGTCAATTCTGCAAACATCTCAAATTCAAAATGAGTAAGGCAAGGGGAAATAGAACTGAAGAGAGGAAAAGAAATTTTTTAAAAAGAAAAATCAGTGGAGAACTACCCCAAGTAACATTAAGTCTATCAACCTTTTCTAATTACAAGAGTACAAACTTCTTTAAGAATATATTCCTATCATGTGTTCTGCACAACATAGCTTCTGCAACATAATACAAATTACACATAAGAATTTCTTTAATTAGTTTGTTAAACAGGATATTTTACTGAAGAATTTCCTAGACCATTAATAAACTAATGCACATTGTAACTTTCCATGGGGATATATCATTAGTTTTTCCTATTCCCAAATATATTAAACCATGGTACTTTTTCTTCCTAAAACCTATTTTCTGAGACTAGTGTTTCACAGAAACACTTTAACAAAGACTGTTCTAAACCTGAAAGCATGAAAAAAATGAAAATTGCATGCTCACTGTATGCAACAAGTGGTGAGGGAAGCCTTCCTGGAGAAAGTCAATCTTAAACCAACTCCTTCAGAATTTGATCAGGTAGGAAGGAAAAGCAAAAGGCATAGCTCACTTCAGAGACAATGAAAGGTTTGGACTTGAACTATCCAAACTGGTAGCCACCAGGAACATCACACTTGACTACGAAGTGCATTAAATGTAGCTAATCCAAACTGAAATGATCTGTACGTATAAAATATCTACTGGATTTCAAAAACTTACCATGAAAGAAAATGTAAAATATCTCAATTTTTAATAACAATTGCATGCTGAAATAATGTTTTGGTTACACTGCGTTAAATAAGATAAATTTCACTTATTTCTTCTGTACTTTTTAATGTGGCATCATGAAAACTTGAAATTACATGGCTGGCATTATATTTCTATTAAAATGTGCTGGTTTAGACTAACCTTGATTTTGCCATTAAACTCTTGAAATAAATATGAGTGTCTACTACATGCCAAGCACATGGGGATACAAATAGTGAATGAAAGAGTGAAGCATGTCTCTTTCAGAAGTTAACATTTGGTAAAATCATAAATGAAAATGCTATAATAAATAGCACTTGTCAAGAGAAGAAAGAATGATCTAATGTTATCTTTCAAAATAAAAATGTCCCAATCCTTGGACTCCCTCCACACCTCAGCTATCTTACAAAAATTGTTGATCTAGTAAGTCCACAGTGGGGTCTGGCCATATTGTTTTGAAAAAGATTCTCTAGTAACTATGATTAACTCACACATCCTATCTTCACAGGCTCTAGCTATTTGAGAATAGTGATTTACAGCCCCACTCCCTTTTTCTGTTATTTTATTTCTTATGATGAAACTTAGGCTAACAGCTTAAAGAGCCTCTACTCGGTGCAAAAGCCAACCTATTTAAAGTAAGAACAAGTTTGATTCTTTTTTTTTTTTTTTTTTTTTTAACCATTAAAGTTAAAGGAAACCAAAGTTTTTTACACATGGCTCACATTCCAGTTTATGAGTATCTACCCACAATGCAACAGGTCTTCCCTACTCATCTTATTTAGCAGAATGAATGGTGGGCAGTCAATAGTCTTGCAAGAAAAACAATCTCCTGGATGCTATATTGAAGAAAACAGGTAAAATTCACAATATAAGTATGTAATATCCTTTCTAAAACAACTATAGTACCTGCAATATGGCTATATCTGGACTCATAGGAGGTAAGCCTCATTAAAATTTGTAATTGAAATGTTACATTAGTGACTCTTTTAGAAAAAAACCTTGAAGCCTATCCTTAATAAAGTTTCATAACATTTTTTTTTTTCTGAAACAGAGTCTCACTCTGTTGCCCAGGCTGGAGTACAGTGGCTCAGTCACAGTTCACTGCAGTCTCCTCCCTCCAGGGTCCAAGTGATTCTCCTGCCTCCATGTTCTGAGTAGCTGGGATTACAGGTGCCTGCCACCATGCCCAGCTATTTTATATTTTTGGTAGAAATGGGGTTTCACCACGTTGGCTAGGCTGGTCTCGAACTCCTGACCTAAAGTGATCTGCCCACCTCGGCCTCCCAAAGTGCTGGGTTTACAGGAGTGAGCGCCATCGTGCCCGGCTTCACAAGAGATTTTAAATAAATGATTAAACTCTATCAGAGCTTATTCTGATAAATAAAATCATAAATTTTATAAAATTCAGGAAAGAACATATATTCAAGAATTTAAAGACTATTTCAGACAAAAATATATGAGGTACTCAGGCATATGACAGATTAAGGGTGCTCAGATTTTGGATCTGTGTGCATGGTACACAAAATTGTTTTTAAAGTTTCATTACTGACCTAATGTTATTTTATTTTAACCTACATTTACATATTAATAGTAATTATTAACTGTCTCATCTTTTGCAAACCATGTAGGTTTACTGTCAATTTTTGTGAAGATTTTAATAGGTTACAAAATATGTTATAGCAAGGTATTATTTACTCACTAATGTTTAATGGTTAAAAGTTACAGAATGTCAAAATGCTCTCTTAATTATCATAGCCAGCTTCCCTTCAATAATTTTCAAGTAATTAGCAATAAGCCTTGTTTTATTCCCACACATACAAAATATACATCAGAATTGCTGAATTACTAAATTGTAAACAGATATAAGTGACATAAACAAGGTAAAGACATATAATACACACAATTGACCAGCTTTTCCAATTCTTATTTCTGATGCTGTAGATAAATGCAAGAAAGGAAGATCTGATCTTTTCTGCTGGCTTCTAACTTTGGGTTACTTTCTAAAAACATCTGTTTTGGATGCAGAAAGACTCAAATAGGCAATATGTACTATATACCCTAACTGATACCATCAGTAACTTAAAGCTTAATCAAATTGTGACTCCTTTCTCCAACCTCTATCTTCAATATATTCACTAACATTTTAAGTGACCTTAGGAACTGCCAAATCTTAAAACACATTGGACACCATTAAGGAAATAGTCAACTAGGTTTTATATAATTATACAATTGAGTTAATTTGACTGTATTCTAATATGCTGAACACTCATCATCTGTATATTTACATGAAGGAAATTTAACAAATATTTGAAGATCACTGACTGGGCTATAGAGTCAATATGAAGATGTAAAGTACAAATACAGCAAGCCAACTTGAAAACTCAATTATTCAGGACATTGGTATAGAATTTAAGAATCACTAACATTAGCCTGGTTAGTTTATGCTAATATTTAAGTGTTAGTATATTTCATGCACTCTCCTAAGTGTTTTATTCTGTCATTTAATCCTCACAAGATCTCTATCCGCAAGTTGGTAATGTTACCTCTTTTTAAAACAAGAGAAACTTCAAGTTTCCAAGGTTAAATAACCTGCCAATGATTTACAGCTAGAGAGAGAGAAAATGAGGAAGGGAGGGAAGAAAAAAAAAAATCTCAATAAGATCTGACCCAAATGATTTTTTTGAAGTGACTTTTTTTCTCACTGCACATCATAAGCCTTTTATCTAACGGGTTAGGTTTCCCTTTTCCAGGCAAATCAAAATACCTCATAAAAACCAAACTGTTTGATAATCATGTTTCCTTTAGGTCTATCACCAAGTTATAAGCATCTTGAAGCCAGGACTCTGTCTTATTCATGTATTATGTCCCCAAGCGCCTATCAAGTAGTCAAAGGGCTTTTAAAAATTCCATATCATATTAGATCTTCTTTTCTGTGATCTTTTAAACATCCATCTTAAAATAATGCCTTGCTGAAAATGGAAAGAGGCAAAGAATTACAGAGTCAAATGAGACCTCACAAAGGTCAGTCTATCTTCTTATTCATAATTACCATATCCATGCTAATTTTCTCTACGTCAACCCAAAAAAAAAAGTGGGAAGAAAAAGTGAAATAAATCTGATCATCTATGAATTGATTATTGCCATCATAAACTTAGAATTTCATAATTAAATGAGGTTTATCAAGTCAGATGATGCAGTCCACTTGACACTTAAACCTAGAAATTTCTTAGGCTTAAAAACAAACAAAAAAACTGGCAACCTGACAATCTGTAAAATTCTCATTTTAAAAGTTCAATTCTCCAAATAAGACAATGCACACCCCAAAACAGCCAGCCAGCAAATCTGATATAAATATTTTATAACTTTCAGAATATCATGTCCACCGGTTTTGAGGAATATTTTTATTAACACGATAAAGTTTAGTTAAGGCCACGCTGCATATCAAACATATCAACATATCAAAAATAACAGCAAAAAGAAAAACCTGTATGTGATAAAACAAAGCATTCTCAACAGATCATGAGCTATAGTCATCTTTTTAAACCTTAATCTTTTCAACTCTAAAACTGGCTCCACGCAAATGCGAATCACATACCAAACCCTGTAAGTAGTACTATGAATGTCATTATAACTCTATTAACTAACAGTAGTAAAGTCAACAATTTGTTAAATTAACAGCTTACTTGAAAATTTTGCTTCTATACTACTAAGCTTCCATAAGTAATAACAATTGTGCCTATTCAAAGACTGAATTCTAAAATAAAGGTTGGTGGAAAAAACTCTTCATAAGGGTTCACAAATTAGGATGTTACAACACTATAAGCCAAAAAAGGAAGCTCTTTAAATGAGTAGCACACAGGAATACAAAACTGGTGTCTACCTCTACAACAAGAAGAGTCTACACCTACTCCAAAACACAGTCCATTTGCCTATGCTGCTTAAGTTTTTAGGCTATAAAATATCAAATCCTTCCAATACTACATTATTAAGGAGATTTTTAAAAAATTGTGTTCTTCTTCCATGTGAAAACCAAGATGTTCCTTCGAAAGTAATCAACAATTCATTTTCACAACCACTAAGAAATTACAATGTAAATAATTCCTGTATCACCTATTCAGATTACCTGGCTTCAGTCTTCCACAGAGCTTTGCCTAACTAGATCCGCCCCTCTGTAGGTATAAATATTCTCTCAGTCCTTAACATAAACGAAGTCAGGATAGTAAACTGCTAAGGTCCCCTCCAACTATCCTCTCACTCGATTGTGAGCAACAACCCCAATTCTCCTTCATGGAATAGAACAGCACACAAATTCAACCTAGACTCTGGCATCAATTTAAAAAGATATAGCATTAAGAACTTTGTCTTAGAAACAAATATCTGGGGATACAGAAACAGTGTACAACTAATAACATTTCATTTATCATACTATACTCTATGTAAATCAGAAACTTTCATTACAGTGCTGGAAACGTAGTGGTAAACTGGTAGTGGAAACTGTCAGCCCAGAAGCACTCAATTCCATCATGCAAACTTTGCTACCCTCAAAACCAACTACCCTGACTCACCTACCGTGTAATAGGATTCCCCTTCTTCTAAATCACAGTATCCAAGAAATTTGCACACGTCTCTCCTTTTAATAAATACTGGTAAAACTTTAGTTTAAGGTTTCATGAAATACTGAAAACCAATCTTTGAGCAAGCTTAAGTTCTGCCCCTCCACTTTTCTTACCAAGTTAAGAGCCCTCAAATAAATAACGTCTCGCAGTGTTTTAATACTATTCCTTCCACCAAAGACTTCTCGCAGTGTTTTAATACTATTTCTCCCACCAAAGACTGCTGTCCTTACTTTCCCAAATCACTGCCTTTCATTATCACTTACGTTCATTTCTCTTGCATGAAAGGCAGACTTTTTTTTTTTTTTAGCACGATCTTTAATAAGCAGGCTTCTAGTCTGCCATACCTGGGAACAAAACTCACAGAGACTAGCTCCCAAATATGACAGAAAAACAGTAACATAACACGAAGAAAGAGACGGAAAACTGGCTGTGACTATTTTGGTTAGAACAGCCGGGCACAATCCATAATATCAGGTATTTAACACGTAAATCTTGTTCCTGGGGGGTTGCTAAAATAAGCACGGATAGTGTGAGAGACGTCCCACAAGGCGGAAGGCAGGGACCAGGCTCAATCTAAAGAGATCCAGAAGCTGCCAGGGCAGAGTCGGAGACCGCAAGACGGAAGAAAACTGGCTGCAGGGGATGCTGCGGCTGGGTGGGCTAAGACGGTGCTTTCTCCAGGATGGAAGGCCTAGAGAAGTGGACCCGGAGGCTTCATTCCGTCGGGCTCCGGTCCCTGGGGTTTCTGGGCTCACCGCTTAAGTTTCACCGGGAAAAAAAAAAAAAAAAAAGCGGCCAACATGCATCCCGGCACCTTAACCCACGAGTCTGCGTTCTCGGCTTCCCGGGCAATGAGCGAGGAAGTAACGGTCCCCGGAGCAAATCCGGAGCTCGGCGCAATAAGCACCATCGCCAACCCTCGGCCATCCGAGCCGCGACCCGTGCGGCCGCGGGGGAGGGGAGCGGGCCGCCGGCGCAGCACTCGCTGGCCGGGCCCTTCCAGGGCCTCGCCCCGGGCGCGGCGAAAAGTTTCCAGCCAAAGTCCTCAGCACTCGCTCGCGCAACCAACCGCCAAACACAACCGCCTCATTACCCCGGAGAGCTGCTGGGCAGAGCCGGCCGCGGCGCCCGCACTCTCAGTGGCGTCTCCCTGAACCCACGCCGGCCGCCGAGATTCACCTACCACAGAGCCGGGAGAAGAGCAGCAGCGGGAAGAGCAGCAGCAGCAGCGAAGGTGGCGTCGGGGGCTGCAGCAGGAGCCCGGCTCCGAGGAGAGAAGCGGAGGAAAGTTGTGTTTTGCCGCCTCCAGGACACAGCAAGGCCGGCCGCGGGGTCCGCGCCATCCCCCACCCTCCCCCCGGCCCGCTCGCCCGCCCGTCCCCCCGCTCCCCCGGCCCCGGCGCCTCAGGCTCTGGGCGGCGGCTGTGGAAGGTCCGGCGCGCGCGTCCCCAGCTCCCAGCTCTAGCGCCGTCGCTGCCGGCTGACACTGAGCCGAGCGCTAGCGGCTGGCTCGACACCACCGTCGCCAACGCCACTGCTGAGTCTGAGGCGGGAGCCGCCCGCCGCCGCTGCCACTCCCCTCCCCCCGGCAACAGCCCGCCTCGAACTCCTGGGAACTCGGAACGCACCACCCCGCCCCACGCGGGAGGGGGGAAAGTAGCCGACCCTCAGAGCGGGCTCCCGACTCGCCCGCCCTCCCTGCACAACTTCAGCTCCCGTCTGATCCCCAGGCGCAAGCCCTGTCTCTTCCCACCCCGCCCTCCTACACACGCTCCTCCTCTTTCAAAAAAAATAGCAACTCTTTTCATCCACTTTGATAACGGGATTTCTTCCAAAGCAGAGCTTTAAAATGGGCAGGAAAATCTGGAATAGGTTAGTCGGCCCCGCCCCTCGTTCCTGCGTGGTTTTCCCCCTTCCCTGCCTTTCCAATGGTTTCGCCCACTCCGCCCCTCTTGGGTCCACAGAGGCCCCGGCGCCGACTGAGGCGAGGGCTGCGGGACAATCACGCTAGGCGTTTGTGTCTCCCCGGCGGCGTTCTCCTTCTGGCGGGGACCCGAGACCAGGAGTGGTGGGAGGGGAAGGTAGGAGGGGGCTGCTCTTCCGTTGCCCAAGCTAATGGTTCCTGTATAGGAAGCTGGACGCAGCCTGCTGGACTAGGAATCCTCCTCCTCCCTGGAGCGCGGGGGACTGAAGGGAGAGACTTTCTCCTCCTTCCTGCTCCCCGGGACAGCTGTGCTCTCCGAATCCCTCCCTCCTTCCCAGCCCACTTCCCCGCTCGCCGAGGCACGTTTGCACAGGCGTTTTTCCTGCTCTTTTCTCTGGCAGGGCGGCTTGGTGGAAGGGTCGGCGAAACTGGGCGAGGAGAGGGGTCTCAGAAGATTTGCTTTCTCGCTCTTGCTTCTCACTGGCCGCTGGGCTGTCCACTTTCTGCGCCGGGCAACTGGCAACAGGAGGCCATGGATTTCCCCCAACGAGTGCGTTGGTGTCTTTCGTTGGTTTTGTTTCGTTTGCATGTTCGTATGTGTAGTTTTATTTTCTCGTCTGTTTTCCCTCGAACTGATCGCAGAGACGCGCCCTCGGGAAGTGTTAAACATTTGCCTGTAAGAGGAGCGTCTGTGGTCCACCATGATCCTCGCTCACTCCAGGTGGCTGCCCGCCCTGCCCTCTCCATCCTCCCGCCTCGCATAGTACTGGCGGTTGACCTTGGAGCCACTGCCACAACGGTTCTTCGGGGGGAGTAGGAGGGCGGACAATTTGGACTGTCCGGCGTGGGGGGCGGATTGAAGGCGGAGGACACCAGTCTACAGGCCTGACACCATTAATTTTATGTAGGTCCTGTCATCTCCACCAGATAGCCGTAAGTGAACAAGGATCAGCCGCCCAGAAACTAGCCTGTCAAAGCTAAACTAATGTTTGTTTGCGGCCAAGACCACGCTGTCCTCGGCTTTCGGTCACTAGGGTCTTCCCACCTTCCGCCCGCTGGATTACAAGGCTTTACTCACCTCCAAGGCTACAAGCCATTCTGCACCCTGCCCACCTCTTCTTTTCTTTCGTAACTTCTGCCTCCCATCCAGTCTCCCAGCTCTCGGTCTGCCTTTTTCCCTCCATCCCTTTCCTCTTCCTCCGTCCCTGTGCCTGTCTGCCTCTGTCGTTCCCTGTAAGCTTGTCTCCTGCAGTCAAGGCTTTCTATCACCTATCCTCAAGATGCACTAATGAATAAACCTTGTCCTGCATCGCTCCGGGAGATCCCCTAATGAGGATCATAATTGACAAAATGTAGCTATTGTGACATTCCTCGGCTGTGCTGACACCACCTTTTCCCTTGAGAAAATTTCTTTTCCTATATTCTCATTCCCTAAACCTAATTTCACTGCTAAATTTAGACAGCCCACTGCGCAGCCACTAGCTAATTATCTGTTTAGATAGCACTTTAACACGTTGTTGAGATTCAGTTAAATGTTAAACAACCAAAATTTTAATATCACTAGCCAATTTCATTCCCCCAGGTTTTCCCTTATGGTTCCACATCTCCAAGAAAAGTAATTTAGCCAACATTTTCAAAGATGCCAAAGGCTTAACTTGGGTGGGGCCATTAGGCAATTGTTACAGAGACCATAAGGAATTAGCAGGTTTAGTTCTTCTCAAAAATATAATATGGAGCTTTAACAAATATATTTCCTCCCTATTTATGGAAATTGAATAGTGGCCTGCTATGATCTTCTCTGACCTAAAGTGAAGAGAGAGCATGGAAGAGAAGTATTTATAGATCTTATATAAACATTAACAGAGCACCATGCTGGTGTTTTATGTGCATATATGTATTATGTTCTAACAATAATAATTTGTGTTTATACAGCATCTTCAACTAAAGATGTCAAAGCACAAGCTCACTTCCCACAGAAGGTAGCAATTACTATTATCTCTACTTGGCAGCTGCAAGAACCTAGGCACAGAGTTTAAGTGCTCTGCTAATACTACCAGCCATATGTGGCGGTTTTCCTGCCAGAACCAAGTTCTTGCCTTCCAGTGGACACCATTGACCTCTCAAGATTATTCTTTAAGTTAAAAAGAATCAATTTACTAAGGTAATTCAAATTTATACTTTCTATAGTAAAAGTATCCAATCTTAAATAACATTTTCCTCAGATGAATGAATTTTAGACATACCCACCCCAAGCTTTCCTATTGGAAATTTTTACTGGCTACAGAAAGAGATTTTACATTACATATACAACTCATTTTTTTCAAGGGCAGAAATACTGTTAAATTTTTATAAACCTTTAACATGAGATTATTAGTGGGTTCTATGCCATTACAGATAAGTTCACATTTATTAAGTAACAAACTGTTTAAGGAATGCATAATTATGGCTAACATTAATATTTCTGACACCACTGAATAACAAAGTATGCATGTATTTTTTCAGAAATAAATTATCTGAACAGAAAGCAACATAATCCTAATGCCAACAATGGTTTCATTGTTTTGGATTAAGAGTACTGATGGTGTCCATCCTACTTTCGGCTCTAAGCTTGTTTGCCAATTATCAAGGTCCATTAACTCTTAACTAAAAAACAAAGGTTGACATCTTAACAAAGAAGTAATTATGTACAGTGCTAGGCATTTTACATTTACTCAAATAATCCAAGTGAAAGGTTTGAGACTATTATTAGAATTTCATAGCTGACTCTGAAACAAAGGAAGTATTTTATAGAAGAGGTAAGACATTATATACTTCAGCTAATTCTCCTTAACATCAGCAATTTTTTTACAACCTGCTGTGTGAGGAAACATAGCTTTTCCTATAGTAGAAGAGGTGAACAATATTTTGTGGAATGTTTGAACTTGGTAATATATTTGATAATAATCTTATATTACCCAGTTAGGATCACAGTTTTTTATAAAGAGAATTATGCAAATAATAAAAAAACAAACTGAAAAACCACAGAAAAGACCATCTACTTGCAAAACGTTCACCAACCTCATTCTTATTAAAATAAATTCTTTCTTACTGAAGAGATCTTCCCTATATACTCATATGCTTTTCTTCCTCCTATTTCCTTTGGGTCTTTGCTAAAATTTAACTTTATCATTGAGGCTCTCCAACACCACCTACGAAAGTGCTGTCCCCCACTCTAATCCCTATGCCCTTAACTTGCTTTATTTTCTCCATTGCCCTTACCATCTGACATGTCTCTATTTATTGTCTGTTCCCTCTCATTAGAAGGAAAGTTCCACAAGGGCAAGCAAGTATCTATATTTTCACTGCTAAAACTCAAGTAGGCCAGGCACCGTACCTCCTGCCTATAATCCCAGCACTTTGAGAGGCTGAGGCTGGCAGATTGCCTGAGTCCAGGAGTTTGAGACCAGCCTGGGCAACAAGGCTGTATTAGTCTGTTCTCATGCTGCTAATAAAAACAAGCCCAAGATTGGGTTTATAAAGGAAAGAGGTTTAATTGACTCACAGTTCCAAATGGCTGGGGAGGCCTCACAATCATGCAGAAGACAAGGAGGAACAAAGTCACATTTTACATGGTGGCAGGCAAGAGAGCATGTACAGGGGAAATTCCCTTTATAGAGCCATCAGATCTCATGAGGCTTATCACTATCATGAGAACAGCAAGGGAAAGACCTGCCCCCATGATTCAATTACCTACCACTGGGTCCCTCCCACAACACGTGGGAATTGTGGGAGCTATAATTCAAGATGAAATTTGGGGGGGGACACAGCCAAACCATATCAATAGCAAAACCTCCTCTCTACTAAAAATACAAAAAAAAAAAAAAAAAAAAAAAATTAGCCAGGTGTGGTGGCATGCTTCTATAGTCCCAGCTACTCCAGGGGCTGAGGTGGGAGAATCACCTGAGCCTGGGAGGCTGAAGTGGCAGTGAGCCAAGATAACATCCCTGTACTGTAGACAGCTGGAGAAAGACCCTGTCTCCCCACTCTCCCCCCAAAAAGCAAACAAAAATGAATAAACAAAAATCCCAAGTACTTAGAATTATGTCAGCCATATAGATTCCAAATTGGATGATTAAATGATTATTGTGAAATAGCATACTTAAGTGCATGTCTCATTCATTAGTAGTTTATACTTCTTTAAGGTCTTGAGCATAGGATAGGTCATGATTTTTTTTTTTTTAAGTTGGAAGGTGGTTACTCTGATCATTGCTTAACACTCTTGTTATAATTGTTATTGGTGCTGTTTATTAAACTATTATCTCTCCACTATGTATTCATACTTCTGCGCTGGTTTTGTAAGGCTGGTGCTAGGACTCTATGCAAACTATGTATCTACTTTACCAACTGGCTTCCTGACAGGTTCTATCAATAAAGGTCACTGGAGAAAATGTGGACCCCTGGAGTAGGACAAAAAGGGACTTGTTCCTTTCCATTTGCTTCTTGCTGTCAGCGTCATCTCAGCAGTAATAACCTGTCACACTGTCTTTAACAGTTGATTCCAGCCTCCCACTTCTTTTATACCCTAAATCCCAGAGTCCTTATGACTCCTCAAAAGTACCAGCCCCAGCTAGGCTGTTTCTACTTGTCAGAGGTCCAAGCCCCAGCTAAGGAGGATGGCTCCTTTAAACTTCTGAGTTCTAATAATACAACCTTTTCCCCTTGTCCTCCTAGCAACTTTAAAGGTAGTAACAACTTCCCACAGTTTACATCTCTGGGTAACCACAGTATTCCCCTTTTTGATCTGGAGAACCACCCCTACCATCCCTGTGTAACATTTTCATATATTCCCTTGATTACGTAGTATAGTTTCTATATTCCTGATTGGACCTCAACTTATTTTTCAGTGACTATTTCCCAAGACCTTCCCTTGTAATAGCTATTTTTTTCTAAGTTGAACTGTTTAAGTTACAGAACCAACATCAGTCCATCAATTAATATGTAAATTTGGAGCTAATTATATTGGCATGTCAGCAATATATACATATGCTTTGTATTGTTGTTGTTGCTACTCATCCAGGTCATGGTAAAACAAACATAAATTTCTCATTTTTAGATGGCTAGGTGATTTTTTAAATGAACTTTGCACTTGAGAATTATGAAATTAAGAACAAAAGGAATATACAATTTAATAGATAAAATAAGACAGTGTTTGATAGATCACTAGGGTGATTATAGTTTTCAGTAATCTATTGTGTATTTCAAAATAGCTAGAAGAGAATAATTCAAATGTTTTTAGCAGAAAGAAAAGGCCAATATTTAAAGTAATGGATATCCCAATTATACTGATTTTATCTTTACAAATTACACGAATGTGTTGTCACATGTACCCCCAGAATATGTATGTCTATTATGTATCAATACAAACAAATGAAATTTTAAAAATTATTTGAGAAAAGATTTGGACTTTTCTCTTAAACCTACAATGAAAATAAACTTACATTTTACATAACTATCTAAAGCCTAGCTCTATTTATAGTATACCACTCCTAAAGAGGTGCTGGTGTTCCAAAAAATATAGTTGAGAAACTGATATGCAGGCAGAAAAAAGAGCTATACTGTATCATTTTGGTAGGTAGGTTAAATAATAGGGTAGGTAGCTTTAACAAAGATGATTAAGCTACTATGTACTGGAATCGTGTTAGGTATTGGAAATAGAAAACCCCAAGTCCTGACTCCAAATACTAAATAACAGTATTCTTGCAAACATTGGAGGGATGTACAGTACATGACAGAGCAGAGGACTCTCCAATCTGCCTAAAAGAGACTGGGAAACCCTCACAGCACAGATAACATTTGAACAGTCTTAAAGAATGACTAGAAATTTTACATATGGATGGAGAGAAAGCAGAAGAGGGAATAGGAGAATGATAGACAGAAGGACACAGAGGCACGACTTAGTATGATGTGTTCTATAACCCACAAGCATGTCTGTTTAGATCACAGAGCCAACATCAGTCCATCACAAAAAGGAGAATTGGAAGATAAGGTAAAAATGAAGTTAGATGGACAGGTAGGGATTGTTTGTACCTTGTAAGGGAGTTTGGATGTTACCTGGTCAATCATGAGAACAAATAAATTTTTAGTAGGGGAATGACAAGATTAGATTTGCTAGAAAAGTCGGAGAAAAATGTGAAAACGGATATATTGTCAGGCGATTTGGGAGAATTATAAACAAGAGTTTAGTAAGAAACTTGTTATAAGGAACAGAGTGAATGAAGGACTGAACTTGCATTCCTGGATGAAATAAAGTGATAAAGCAGATAGAAAGGAGAAAATGAATTCAGGGGAATTTTAGTATTTTAAAATAAAATAGGTTATTTCCAGAGTGGGTTGAATGTATGGTGTGGCCAGCTAGGAGGTAATGATCTGGACAACTGAGAGAAGCAAGAAACAAAAGACGAGAGAGCAAAGTGATAAAAAAAGCACTCAAGGTAATGAGAACATGGGTAGAAGAAGAAAGATATTAGAAGAGAGAACATAGAGAAGAAAATAGGGGTAGAAAAAACAAATGACAGAGTTTTACAATAACGTAATTGATGATTTTATAAATTATTGAGCAAAATCTTAGCGTAGATTTTATCATTTACTTCCACTAAATATTATTCCTTGGAGTCTCATGTCTCAGTTAACCAGCTTTATGTAATGTCCAGTACAGTTTCTTTTACATTGTCAATAACCAAAAAATATTTCTTGAAAGGAAGAAAGGGAAAAGAAAAGAGTAGATGGTTTTGCTATTGTATTTAGATTTAACTGAGCTAAAGAATTCTGGTGTCTATGTAGGATCAGTACAGTAAAAAGCTACTTCTTCCCCCACAGGTATTTCAGCAAATCCTGCCCTAATTAATCACCTAAAGCATTGTTTCTAACTTGCACCCTTTGATATCCAACCCAAAACATATATTTATCAGACACACCATGCCCCCTAACCAAGAGAGACACACAGAAGGAGTCTGTGTAATGTAATGGTAAAATCCCTGGAGTCACATTGCCTAGGTTTCAGTTCAAATCCTCACTTTGTAACCCTGGGCAAGTTACATCTTACTTTCCTCATGTGAAAATAGGGAAAATGATTATTTCTTCCTCACCATATTTCAGGGTAGAGTCAGTTTATGTAATTACTTTAAAAGGGGCCTAATACATAAAGCCCAAGATCTGTTAGGTGTGGTAATAGTTTTGTTATCAGTAGTATTAATATTAGTATTTTATTATACTTCTGAGACAGGATCTTGCTCTGTCACCCAGACTGTAGTGCAGTGACACCATCAGGGCTCACTGCAGACTGGATTTCCCCAACTCAAATGATCCACCCACTTCAGCTTCCTGAGTAGCTGGGACTAGCAACATGTACCACCAAGCCTGGCAATTTTTATTTTTTGTCGAGATGCAGGTCTATGTTACCCAGGCTGTATTAGTATTTTACACATACATTTAGAAATTGCATATCAATCACAGCAGCCTGGGAGTTGAATTTTGATTAGGCTCATGTTGCCAACAATCCAGCTGAAATCTCAAAACCAATTCTGATGAACTCTGACTTACATTAACCAGACTGTGTTAATTCAGCATCATTCTTTGTTTACAAACCTCTGCAGTTTACCTCTAGAATAATGCTCCCCAAGAGGTCTATATCTTAATCCCCCAAACCTGTGAACAATAAATGGCAAAAGGGGATTAAGTTTGCAGATAGAATTAAGGTTGCTAATCACCTGACCTTAAAAATAGGGAGATTATCCTGGATTATCCAGTTGGGCACAATGTAATCACAAGTGTCCTTAAAAGTCAGAGGAAGGTGGAAGACAAGAGTAAGACAGAGATATGACCACAGAAGAATGGTCAGTGAGACACAGGTTGGGGCTTTGAAGATGGAAGGGAGCAGTGAGACAACGAATATGGCAGTATATAGAAGACTCAAAAGGCAAGCTGGGCGCAGTAGCTCATACTTGTAATCCTAGCATGTTGGGAGGCAAGAATAAAAGTCCAGGAGTTTGAGACCAGCCCTAGCAACACAGGAAGACCCTGTAGCTACAAAAAATGTAAAAACATAGTTGAACATGATAGTACACTCCCGTGGTCTCAGCTACACTGGAAGCTGAAGCAGGAGAATTGCTTGAGCCTGGGAGGTGAAGGCTGCAGTGACCCGAGATCTCACAACTGCACCTCAGCCTGGGCAACAAGCAAGACCCCATCTCAGAAAAAAAAAGAGCAAAGACACAGATTCCACCGTAGAGCCTCCAAAATGGAATACAACCCTGCCCATACCTTGATTTTGGCCCAGTGAGAACCATGTTAGACTCCTAACCAACAGAACTATAAGATAATATATTTGTGTTGTTATAAACCATTGAATCTGTAGTAGTGTTATAGCAGCAGTAGAAAACAAATCCATCTCCCAATTCCTTTACATTAACTTCTAGGAGCAACACTCAAGAATATTAACAAAAAACTCAGTTTTTATGTTTTGTTTTGTTTTGTTTTTTTGAGATGGTGTATCGCTCTGTCACTCAGGCTGGAGTGTAATGGCATGACCTTGGCTCACTGCAACCTCCATCTCCTGGGCTCAAGCCATTCTCCTGCCTAAGCCTCCAAAGTAGTTGGGACTACAGGCATACCCCACCATGCCCAGCTAATTTTTGTATTTTTAGTAGAGACAAGGTTTCACCACGTTGGCCAGGATGGTCTCAATCTCTTCACCTAGAGATCCACCTGCCTCAGCCTCCCAAAGTGCTGGGATAACAGGTATGAGCCACCACGCCCAGCCTATTTTTTTTTTTTTAATATACTTAAATTCTGGGATACATGTATAGAACGTGCAGATTTGTTACATAGGTATACATGTGCCATGGTGGTTTGCTGCACCCATCAAACCATCTCCTGTACTAGGTATACCTCCTAATGCTATCCCTCCCCTTGCTTCCCACCACCCTACAGGTGCCAGTGTGTCATGATCCAATCTCTGTGCCCATATGTTCTTATTGTGCAACTCCCACTTATGAGTGAGAACATGTGGTGTTTGATTTTCTCTTCTTGTGTCAGTTTGCTGAGAATGATGGTTTCCAGCTTCATCTATGTCCCTGCAAAGGACATGAACTCATCCTTTTTTATGGCTGCATAGTATTCCATGGTGTATATGTGCCACATTTTTTAATCCAGTCTGTCATTGATGAGCATTTGGGTTGGATCCAAATCTTTGCCACTGTGAATAGTGCTGCAATAAACATACATGTACATGTGTCTTTAGGGTAGAATGATTTATAATCCTTTGGGCATATACTGAGTAATGGGATTGCTGGGTCAAGGGTATTTCTAGTTCTAAATCCTTGAGGAATCACCACACTGTCTTCCACAATAGTTGAACTAATTTACACTCCCACCAACAGTGTAAAAGTGTTCCTATTTCTCCACATCTTCTCCAGCATCTGTTGTTTCCTGACTTTTTAGTGATCATTATTCTAACTAGCGTGAGATGGTATCTTATAGTGGTTTTGATTTGCATTTCTCTAATGACTGTTGATGATGAGCTTTTTTTCATGTTTGTTGCTTGCATAAATGTCTTCTTTTGATAAGTGTTGGTTCATATTCTTCACTCACTTTTTGATGTTGTTGTTTTTTTTTTCTGGTAAATTTGTTTAAGTTCATTGTAGATTCTGGATGTTAGCCCTTTGTCCCATGAATAGATTGTAAAATTTTTCTCCAGTTCTGTAGAGAACAGGCTGCCTGTTCACTCTGATGATAGTTTCTTTTGCTGTTCAGAAGCTCTTTCGCTGAATTAGATCTCATTTGTCAATTTTGGCTTTTGTTGCCATTGCTTTTGGTGTTTTAGTCATGAAGTCTTTGCCCGTGGCTATTTCATGAATGGTATTGCATAGGTTTTCTTCTAGGGTTTTTATGGTTTTAGGTTTTATGTTTAAGTCTTTAATCCATCTTCAGTTAATTTTTATATAAGGTATATATACAGGGTCAAAGATCACATGGATGTGTAATATTGGGGCTCAGGCTGCCCTTAATTTCCCTGAGAGGACGTTTTTCCAGGTTCTTGGTCTCCTGCCCTCTTAAGAACGAGAGAAGGGACCATGGCACAGTGTGCAGTAAATGCCGGACTCAAAAGTGTTTGTAGAAAGTGATTTATTGAGAGAGAGAGAGAGAGAAACAGAAGGAGAGAGAAAGAAACAGCTAACTCTCACACTGAGTGAGAGAATCCAGAAAGATGGAATCCAGGAGAGGAAAGTAGCTTCCACAATGAGTGGAAGGGAATAGAGAGAGAGATGGAGTTTAGGAGGGGATGACAGGCTTCCACGAGCAAGTGTGGAAGGGGACTCCAGAAGGGAAATCCAGGAGAGAGAAAGATGGCTTCCATGAAGGGAGTGTTTATGGAAGGGGACCCAAACATGGAATCCAAAGTGGTGTAGAAGAAGGGGACTTTTAACCTGGGAGGAACCCCCCACCTTCTTTAAGACCCCAGGCCAATGAAAGGAGTTCCTTAGAACTTCTGCTGGAGTGACTGACTCTTAGTTTCTTCCTGTGCCCATGAAATTCAAACATAAACCGGATGGAGAGAGATGGGAGGGGGGCATGGCACTGGGAAGTTCTTACACTTAAAGCTACATCCCCTTGTGGACCCAGAAAGAGAATACATTCCCTCATTCCCCCGCTCTGAACAGGAAAGCCCAACTTCTGTTGGAATTGCGGTTGTCAATCCTCTTTAACTACTTCCTCCTCAAATGGGGTGTAGAAAGGGCCTTGCAGTTGAGGCTTCCTCCAGAGAGGAGCCTTTCAGGGGTACAGGTTGATCCTGAGGTCCACAATAGAGCTCACGAGCCAAGGACATCCGGGGTTCCAGCGGCAAGATTATTTGTGAACTTATGATTCTATAGGAAATGAATGTGACAAGGTGGTTAAAGCTGAGAGGCCCAGAGACCAACAAATATACAATGGTTATAAATGAGCCTAGGAGAGAATAGAGCCAGGACAGTCAGTTGTTATACAAGTTTCACAACACTTAACTGGTTTACCAAATATCAGCATTTTGCCTAGATACAGGTTCCCTTCCCACTATGAAAGAGATACTTATAGTTTGAGAGAGCGAAGTTGAGGGTTATAGTCCTGTTAATGCCAGGATATAAATTAGACTTATGCATGGTTACTTCCCTGAGGCTCTTGTTGGAAAAGCAGGTGTAGATCTTCTAAGAGCTTGCAGGGTTATGAAGTGTTGTCTCCTGGAACTTCAGGCTGTGGAGTGGAGGGTCTGTGAATTTCCTCAGGAGGTATCCAAGTCTTCAGCCGAGTGTGATGAATCCATGAGTCAATTCTCACCACTTTAACTGCCACTGAGGTAGACAGAATAACCAAAAATGGTCCTTCCCAAGATGGGCCTAGAGAGGGAGAGTCTGAGGGAAGAGATTTAACAAGCACCAAGTCTCCAGGGCAGAAGAGAAATACTGAGAAGGCTGTGTCAGCATCCAGGAGAAGATTGACTTCCTGGACTTCTATGGTCACCTTTACCAGGGGCTCTGTCAGGGTGAAGGCTCATGCTGGCATTTGCTCCAGGCATCCTCAGTCCTGCCTTTGGGTCATCTGATCAGATACCTCAGGCCCTGGGAACCTTCATCTCCTGGAACAGTGTGCTTTCCAGTGATTTCCTTGGCACAGCAGGCAAGGACAAGATGATGGTCCATTCCTCTGGGGACAATTTCTTGTAAAATGTCCCTTGAGACTGCACTGGTAAGTTCTGCCAGACTGGCGACTAACTCAAAACTTTCCCTCATTTGAGCCCTTGGGGTCTGCTTGCCTGAAAGCCATAACTAAGGCTGATCTCTCCTGTTCCTTTCAGCCTGTTCCTCCTCATCTCTATTATAAAACACCGAGGTTGCCTGGTTTAGTAATGATTCTAGACTCTATTCTGGTCCCAAAGCCAGCTTCTGGAGCTTCCACCTGTTACCTGCTTCTGACTGAGTAATGGACTTGTCCTTTAGTATTAACTGATTCTCAATGAAGTCTGGTGACAGGGGGTATACTTTATTAAGGCATCCTGCAATTGCTCAAGGAAAGCTGTTGGGTTTTTTTCCCTTTCCTTTGGGGGTTAGGTTTGCCACTCAGCAGAGGGTAATTTGGCCATGCTATTTGGCAGAGAAAAATAAGCCGCTTCTTCCTTAAAGACTGTATGTCAAATTGGTCCCAATTTTCCAGTATACACTTTAATGGGGACTTGAGCTTGGGAATAGAAGCCCCCATCTGAAACTGAACACAAGGGATGCCTGGATCCCCAGTTAAAGAAATTATAGCCACTTCGACCTGAGGTGTACCCCAGGTAAAATGGGTACTAAACTGAAACATCTTTCAGTCAGTACCCCGAAATTTCGTGTGCCCAAGATGCATGATCCATCTTATCAGAGGGCTTTCTATGTAATGGATTTGAATCACAACCTACCAGCGTCATAGGACCATTCTCAATGCCTACATGACCTCTAGGGACTACCATAGAGGAATGGAATGAGAGGATCTATTGGGTTAGGCAGTCACGTATCAACGAGCCCCGATAAGGCTAGTGGGTTTCAGGAGGTGGGTACCAATATTTCCCAGCAAAAGTCCGATTTACACAGGCCAATTTATAAAACTGCCCCAGAAGGGTAAACTTCTAGGGATGGGCCATTAGAGCACAAGAGCACACAGTTCAAAGAAGACAGGCCATGTGGCTGAGGCTGAAACAGTATCCTCAGGACCCAGGCCTCCTCTCCTCTAACCCGTCTTCCCTTGTAAGAAAATGCTCTTAAGGTTGTGAGACCTGCCATTGACTATTTGGGGCCTGGAACTATTTTAACTATGATCTTCTACATGGAAAAGTTCTGCTGTAGAGGGAGCCAATCCTAAGCAAGACAAATTATACACCAAACACAAAGTCCCATAGCCTTCAGCTTCTGAAATTCCCCCAAAGGTTTTGCTAATTCAAGACCAGTTCCCAGCAGGGATTTGAACCAGCCACCCTGGCCCTGTAGCTTAACCAACTGTGTACACAGGCCAGTTACATTAAGAGGAGGCAGAAAGCTTCCTTAAGCTGTATTTTGAAGGAGAATACTGCACCCTGAGGCTGTATGGCTTGCCTAAAAGCTGGGCGGGGCTAATTATCAGCAGCCACTTCCTTTCTGTCAGCCGCCGCTTCCTTTCTGTCAGCCGCCGCTTCCTTTCTGTCAGCCATGCGGGAAGAGGAAAAAAGCCACTTGCCACGACAGTTTAAAAGCCATGTTTTCAGCCGCTGCTGGGCGAGCTGTGCGTTCCCATTCCCCTATGGCTTTCGGTCGCCATGTTGACCCCCCCAGAACCATGTGCGTGCCTGGGCCACTCCCCAAGCAACTGCCCACACGGGGATGTGGTGTCCTGGGGAGCCTTTTTACCTGGGTGCCCGGGACTGGAGAATGCCAGGGAGACCTGCTAGAACTATGGGCCAGGCCGCCACACTCCCAGGTTCCCTACAGGCCCGGTCTGTACCTCGCCCATGCCCGCTGTTTTCTCCAGTGTGGCTGCGGCTTGCTGCGCAGCTGAGCTGTGGGAGGTCCCAGTTCCTGTTCCGGGGCTGGCCTGTTCCCAGCCGGCAAGGAGGGAAAGGCCCTGGGGGCAGTGCTCGCCTTCTCCGCCCCACAGGCTCCTTCAGGTTTTGGTCCCGAAGGATAGAGAAGGAGAGGGAAAGCAGAGAGAGAGCTTGAAGGTAAAGAAACTGTGCTTTTAATTCCGGCGAGGCCACACCACTTAAGATGGGCTGGGTCATGCCTCCAAGGCTCAGTGCCGCTGCTCCGGTTCCCTGAAGCCCTGCCTGGCTGTGCCTGCTTCAGGTGTTCTTAAAGAGACAGGACAGAATGGGGTAGGTTTTACTCACGATTTTGAAGACTTTTTCTCTGGCTGTACCTCTTTCCTGGCTGTACCCCTTTTTCTGGTGTACCCGTCTCCTAGCTGGCTCGCCAAACATGTAATATTGGGGTTCAGAGGTTCAGGGTGCCCTTAGCTCCCCTGAGAGGACGTTTATCCAGGTTCTTGGTCTCCTGCCCTGTCAAGAATGAGAGAAGGGACCACAGCACAGTGTGCAGTAAATGCCGAACTTTAAAGTGTCTGTAGAAAGTGATTTATTTATTTAGAGAGAGAGAGAGAGAGAAAAACAGGAGAGAGAAACAGCTAACTCTCACACTGAGTGAGAGAATCCAGAAAGATGGAATCTGGGAGAGGAAAGCAGCTTCCTTCCACCCTGAGTGGAAGGGAACAGAGAGAGATGGAGTTTAAGAGGGGAAGACAGGCTTCCAGGAGAGAGTGTGGAAGGGGACTCCAGAGGGGAAATCCGGGAGAGAGAAAGATGGCTTCCATGAAGGGAGTGTTCATGGAAGGGAACCCAAACATGGAGTCCGAAGGGGTGTGGAAGAAGGTGGCTTTCAACCTGGGAGGAACCCCCACCTTCTCTAAGACCCCAGGCCAACGAAAGGAGTTTCTTAGAACTTCCGCTGGAGTGACTGACTCTTAGTTTCTTCCCGTGCCCAGGAAATTCAAACATAAACTGTTAAGTCTCCCGGATGGAGAGAGATAGGAGCGGGGCATGGCGCTAGGAAGTTCTTGCCCTTAAAACTACGTCCCCTTGCGGACCTGGAAAGAGAACACTTTCCCTCAGTTGTAGACGTGTGGTGTTATTTCTGATGCCTCTGTTCTGTTCTGTTGGTCCATATATCTGTTTTGGAATGCATACTATGCTATTTTGGTTACTGTAGCCTTGTAGTATAGTTTGAAGTCAGGTAGTGTGATGCCTCCAGCTTTGTTCTTTTTGCTTAGGACTGTCTTGGCTATCTGGGCTCTTTTTCAGTTCCATATGAAATTTAAAATAGTTTTTTTTTCTAATTCTGTGAAGAAAGTCAATGATAGCGCTTGATGAGGCTAGCATTGAATCTATAAATTACTTTGGTCAGCACGGCAATTTTCATGATATTGATTCTTTCTACCCATGAGCATGGAATGTTTTTCCATTTGTTTGTGTCCTCTCTTATTTCCTTGAGCAGAGGTTTCCGGTTCTCCTGGAAGTGGTCCTTGACATCCCTTCTAAGTTGTATTCTTAGATATTTAATTCTCTTTGTAGCAATTGTGAATGGCAGTTCACTCATGAGATGGCTCTCTATTACTGGTGTATAGGAATGCTTGTGAATTTTGCACATTGATTCTGTATCCTTAGACTTTGCTGCAGTTGCTTATCAGCTTAAAGAGTTTTTGCACTGAGATGGTGGGGTTTTCTAAATATACAATTATGTCATCTGTAAACAGAGATAATTTTACTTTCTCTCTTCCTATTTGAATACCCTTTATTTCTTTCTCTTGCCTGATTGCCCTGGCCAGAACTTCCAATACTATGTTCAATAGGAGTGATGAGAGAGGGCATCCTTGTCTTCTGCTGGTTTTCAAAGTGAATGCTTCCAGCTTTTGCCCATTCAGTATGATATTGGCTGTGGGTTCATCATAAATAACTCTTATTATTTTTAGATAGGTTTCATCAATACCTAGTTTACTGAGTGTTTTTAGTGTGAAATCATGTTGAATTTTATCAAATGCCTTTTTTGAATCTGTTGAGATAATTATGTAGTTTTTGTCATTGTTTCTGTTTATGTGATGGATTACCTTTATGGATTTGCATATGTTGAACCAGCCTTGCATCCCAGGGAAGAAGCTGACTTGGTTGTGGTGGATAAGCTTTTTGATGTGCTACTTGATTCAGTTTGCCAGTATTTTATTGAGGATTTTTGCATCAATATTCATCAGTGATATAGGCTTGTAATTTTCTTTTTTTGTCATATCTCTGCCAGATTTTGGTAGCAGAATGATGCTGGCCTCAAAAAATGAGTTAGAGAGGAGTCCTTCTGTTTCTGTTGTTTGGAACAGTTTCAGAAGGAATACTACCAGCTCTTCTTTGTACCTCTGGTAGAATTAGACTGTGAATCCATCATGACCAGGGCTTTTTTTGGTTGGTAGGCTATTAAGTACTGCCTCAATTTTAGAACTTGTTATTGGTCTATTCAGGGATTTGACTTCTTCCTAGTCTTGTGAAGGTGTATGTATCCAGGAATTTATCCATTTTTTCTAGATTTTCTAGTTTATTTGCATAGAGGTGTTTATAATATTCTAACATTCTCTGTTGGTAGTTGTATTTCTGTGGGATTTGTGGTGATCTCCCCTTTATCATTTTTTATTGTGTCTGATTGATTCTTCTCTCTTTTCTTCTTTATTGGTCTGGCTAGTGGTCTATTTTGTTAATGTTTTCAAAAACGAGATCCTGGGTTCACTGATTTTTTGAAGGGGTTTTCATGTCTCTATATCTTTCAGTTCTACTGTGACCTTAGTTATTTATTGTCTTCTGCAAGCTTTTAATTTGTTTGCTCTTGATTCTTTAGTTCTTTTCATTGTGATGCTAGGATGCCCATTTTAGATCTTTCCTGCTTTCTCCTATGAGGATTTTAATGCTGTAAATTTCCCTTTAAACACTGCTTTAGCTGTGTCCCAGAGATTCTGATACATTGTGTCTTTGTTCTCATTGGTTTAAAAGAACTTATTTATTTCTGCCTTAATTTCATTATTTACTCATTAGTCATTCAGGAGCAGATTGTTCAGTTTCCATGTAGTTCTGCAGTTTTGAGCGGATTTCTTAATCCTGAGTTCTAATGTAATTGCTGTGGTCGGAGAGACTGTTTGAGAGTGTTTTAGTTTCAATTATTTATTTTATCAGTGGTTAGGATTGCAAACCCCACTATTTTTTGCTCTCCATTTGCTTAGTATATATTTCTCCATCCCATTATTTTGAGTCTATGTGTGTCTTTGCACATTAGATGGGTCTCCTAAATACAGCATACCGATGGGGATGGGTCTGGACTCTTTATCCAATTTGCCAGTCTGTGCCTTTTATTTGGGGCATTTAGCCCATTTACATTTAAGCTTAATATTGTAATGTGTGAATTTCATCCAGTCATTCTGATGCTTGCTGGTTATTTTGCCTTTTAGTTGATGCAGTTTCTTCATAGTGTCAATGGTCTTTACATTTTGGTTTGTTTGCAGTGGCTGGTACATGTTTTTCCTTTCCACATTTACTGCTTTCTTCAGAAGCTCTTGTAAGGCAGGCCTGGTGGCAACAAAATCCCTTATCATTTGCTGGTCTGTATGGAATTTTATTTTTCCTTCACTTATGAAGCTTAGTTTGGCTGGATATGAGATTCTGGGTTGAAAATTCCTTTCTTTAAGAATGTTGAATATTGGCCCCCACTCTCTTCTGGCTTGTAGGGTTTCAGCAGAGAGATACCCTGTTAGTCCGATGGGCTTTCCTTTGTGGGTAACCCAACCTTTCTCTCTGGCTGACCTTAACATTTTTTCCTTCATTTCAACCTTGGTGAATCTGATGATGCTGTGTCTCAGGGCTGCTCTTCTTGAGGAGTATCTTTGAGGTGTTCTCTGTATTTCCTGAATTTGAATGTTGGCCTGTCTTACTAGATTGGGAAAGTTCTGGGTATTATCCTGAAGTGTGTTTTCCAACTTGGTTTTATTCTCCCTGTCACTTTCAAGTACACCAATCAAATATAGGTTTGTTCTTTTCACATAGTCCCACAGTTCTTGGAGGTTTGGTCATTTCTTTTCATTCTTTTTTCTCTAATCTTGTCTTCATGCTTTATTTCATTAAGTTGATCTTCAATCTCTGATATGCTTTCTTTTCCTTGATCAATTTGGCTACTGAAACTTATGTATGCTTCATGAAGTTCTCATGCTGTGTTTTTCAGCTCCATCAGGTCATTTATGTTCTTCTCTAAACTGGTTATTCTAGTTAGCAGTTCCTCTAACATTTTCTCAAGGTTCTTAGCTTCCTTGCATTGGGTTAGAACATGCTCCTTTAGCTCAGAGGTGTTTGTTATTACCCACCTTCTGAAGCTTACTTCTGTCAATTTGTCAAACTCATTCTCCATCCAGTTTTGTTCCCTTGCTGGAGGGGAGTTGTGAGCCTTTGGAGGAGAAGAGGCATTCTGGTTTTTGGAATTTTCAGCCTTTTTGTTCTGATTATTTCTCATCTTCCTGGATTTATCTACCTTTATTCTTTGCTGTTGGTGATCTTCAGATGGAGTTTTTGCATGGTCATCTTTTTTGTTGATGTTGATGCTATTGCTTTCTATTTGTTAGTCTTCCTTCTAATAAGGCCCCTCTTCTGCAGGTCTGCTGGAGTTTGCTGGGGGTCCACTCCATACCCTGTTTGCCTGGGTATCACCAGCAGAGACTGCAGAACAGCAAAGATTGCTGCCTGATCCTTTCTCTGGAAGCTTTGTCCCAGAGGGGCACCCTCCACATGCCAGCTGGAGCTCTCCTGTATGAGATATCTGTCAATCCCTGCTGGGTGGTGTCTCCCTGTCAGGAGGCACAGGGTTCAGAGACCCACTTGAGAAGGCAGACTGTCCTTTAGCAGAGCTCGAGCACTGTGTTGGGAGATCTGATCTTCTCCTCAGAGCCGGCAGGCATGAACGTTTAAGTCTGCTGAAGCTGTGCCCAGAGCTGCCCCTTCCCCGAAGTGCTCTGTTCCAGGGAGATGGGAGTTTGATCTATAAGCCCCTGACTTGGGCTGCTGCCTTTCTTTCAGAGATGCCCTGTCCAGAGAGGGCGAGAGAGGCAGTCTGGCAACAGTGGCTTTGTGGCATGGTGGGCTCCGCCCAGTCCGAACTTTTTGGGGGCTTTGTTTACACTGAGTGGAAAACTGCCTACTCAAGCCTCAGTAATGGCAGACACCCCTCACCCCCCCGCCCCCCACCAAGGTCTGGAGTTCACTGTCAACTTCAGACTGCTTTTCTGGTAGTGAGAATTTCAAGCTAGAATTTTAGCTTGCTGGTTTCTGTGGGGGTGGGATCCACTGAGCAAGACCATTGGCTGACTGTCTTTAGCAAATGATTCTCTCTCCCTGGCATTCCAGGCACCACTGGGGTATGAAAAAAAACTCCTGCAGCTAGCTTGGTGTCTGCCTAAACAGCCACCCAGTTTTGTACTTGAAACCTAGGGTCCTTGTGGCGTAGGCACCTGAGGGAGAGGGAATCCCCTGGTCTGTGGGTTGCGAAGACCATGGGAAAAGAATAGTTTCTGGGCCAGATTGCACTGTGCCTCATGACAGGGTCCCTCACAGCTTCCCTTGGCTAGGGGAAGGAATTCCCCTACCCCTTCCACTTCCCAGGTGAGGCAATGCCCCACCTTGCTTCTGCTTGCCCTCCTTGGGCTGCGTCCACTGTCTAACAAGTTCCAATGAGATGACTGCGTGCCTCAGTTGGAAATGCAGAAATCACCCACTTTCTATGTTGGTCACACTGGGAACTGCAGACCGGAGCTGTTCCTATTCGGCCATCTTGTCTGGGAAATCAAAACTCAGTTTATTTCTAACTACCTTATCTAGCCTATCTCCCTAGGCTCTAGGCCCACTCCATTCCTGAGTAGTCTCTCTGTTTTTCTCATAAGACTCTTTAGGACCCTGTTCCACTATAAACAAACATCCCAGTCTACCTTCTCAAACTAAATGAAACATGACTTTTTATCTTAAAATTTAAGATCTTTGGCAGCCTTTTCTTAAAAAAGCTTCTGTTTATTCCATGTACTTCTACGCATGTTTGTTGAAACAGCGCTGGGTAATATACTTCTAGACCATTATCTGTATCCTTTCTTTAACAATCCCCCTCCATATTTTGAACTTCTGTGTGTATTTTTTAAATTCTGCTTCTACTTGAAGTCCTTGACAAAATCAGTTGTTTTCAATCTCCTGAAAACCTCTGGTCTCAGTAGGAATTTCTCATTTAAAAGTTTTTTTTCTAGCCTATCCTCCTGTTTTCCTAGCAATTTATCATCACTGTTGAATTTATGCTTTGTCTTCCAATTTTTGTCTTATAATACTTACCTCCAAATCCATGACTCCAATTCTGGCTTTTCTGCCTTTCAATTCAGATTGGACTTCATGGTAAACTTTTCAATAACATGCTCATCAGCCCTTGTCTGCTTTGCTAACCCTCACTAATGGCATTCAGCACTCCAGCCATACATATGAGGAGTTGCTTCATAAAATATCAACAGGGTGCCAATTATAATTCCTGATATTTCATGATATCAAACTTCTCTTCAGATTCTCAAAGCTATGCAAGAATCCTTACAGTCATCTTTTTGAAGACTTCACAGTGACTGTTTCAAGTTTTTCCCTTTCTCCTCAGACCTCCATCCATTTCCTTAGCCCATACACTTTCATTGGATAGCACTGCTTCTTATTTCCCTGATAAAAAAAGCACTCCTAGATGAACTACATCAATTACCTTTTAATGTAACTTCCCTTCTCACCCTTTCCTCTCTCTCAGCAATAATTTCAAAGTTCGTTGATTGTAACCTTATCTCCACCTTCCCCCACAAATCAGAATCTATAAATGGCTATATTATAAGCATCTGATGATGGAAGAGCATAGATACAACTCACTTCTTAAAAATAGAACAAACCCTGAGTATTAGAATTTCTAAAATCTAATTTCAGAATTAGGAACCCAACTTCAAAGATAACAGACTGCTGATGGCTCAGCTGCCCTCTTGTACCCTAGAGCCTTTTTGTTATGAGAATGAAGAGCCAAAGGAGTTAACCTAATAGATAGAGTCAAATTGGAGCACTATCAGCCAGCTTGTCAAATGAATCAATTCTATTTCTTTCATTATCAAATACTTTAATGCTCAGATGTTACCATTCACTGTTTGAAAATATCATTATGGCATAAAATGTATGTGAATATTTAGGTAAAATGGATTTTATTGTTTTCATATTCCCAGTAGCTGGGACCACAAGTGTGTGTCACATGTCCAACTAATTTTTTACATTTTTTTGTATAGACAGGGTCTTGCTATGTTGCCCAGGCTGGCCTCAAACTCCTGGACTCCCATCTTGACCTCCCAATGTGGTAAGATTTCAGATTTTGTTATTTTTGTATTTTGTTGTTTTCAAATCTGTGAAAATCTGTTTTCATATATTTTGTTGTGTTTCTATATCTTGATGTGCTAGAACCTCAAGATTAGAGGGGTCTTTGCTTTCTAATTTTTCTTACTTTGGACTCTTTTTCCCATCTATTTTCATAACTGTCTTCATGGTTACTTAAATTAATATGGAATGTATTAGATTATTGAAAAATATTTAGGTATTCATGCTTCCAAGACACTTATATTAGTCAGGGTTTTCCAGAGAGATAGAACCAATAGGATACATAGGTAGGTAAGCAGCTAGGTAATTAGATAGGTAGATAGATGATAGATAGATAGATAGAGAGATATGATTTATTATAGAAACTGCCTCATGTAATTAGGGAAGCTGAGAAGTCCCACTACAGGCTATCTGCAAGCTGAAGATTTTGAAATGGCAACAGCATGGCTGAATACAGGTTGAAAGGCCTTGAAACAAGGGAAGTGGATTGTGTAATTCTCAGTTTGAGATTAAAGGCCTGAGAACCCAAGGTGAGAGTACCACTGGTGTAAGTCCTAGAGTCCTAAGGCTGGAGAGCCTTGAGTTCTAATGTCCAAGGACAGAGGGAGGACAACATCTAAGCTCCAGGAGAGAGAGAGGGAAAATCTTTTTCTGTCCTTTTTTGTTATATTGGGCCCCTAGCCAATTGGATGGTGTCTGCCCACTTGAAAGTTTCCACTCTGTCCACTGACTTACAGGCCAATCTCCTTTAGAAACACCCTCACAGACACACCCAGAAGTTTTGCTTTACCTGTTCTGTGGATATTACTTAGTCCAGTCAAGTTGACACCTAAAATTAACCCTCACAACTAATATGTCACTTTTTCGTAAATTTCTGTATAACATAAGAGAAATCCCTGAGAAACGGACTCTTTTGCTTATGGTAAAATAACCATTTCAAACAGTTTTTGTCCCTGAAGGGATTATTAACAATAAATGAAGGGACTACCGTTTTGATTACTCTAATAGAAGATACACTGCATTTATTCAGCAAATATTTATTCCACATCTTCCACGCTCCATCCAGTGGGGATGTAGCAATGAATAAGGCATATATGTCTTTCGTTTCTATGACTTTTTAGTTTGGCATAAGTGGTAGATATTAAATGAATATCATCTATTTAATTATTTACTCTCAATTTTATGAATGTTATGAGGAAAGGCACAGGGTGCCAGAGGGTACATACTGAGGGAACAAAATTAATATGCTGGGGACAAAAATAGCTTTGTTGATGGACTGTTGTTTAGGCTAATCCCCAAAGGATACATTAATATTAACCTTATAGAAATTGTGTGTGTGTGTGTGTGTGTGTGTGTGTGTGTGTGTGTGTGTGTGTGTCTCAATAGAGTGGTTTAAAAGCCAAGTTTGGTTAATGTGAAAAATTAGAGTAGGAACATGCGCCTGTTATTTGTGTTCCCCTCTCAATCACAGGAGCTAGAAGCCTGCAAATTACATTTTGTTAAGTCTTTGGTAAGCACATTTTATATTAATTTCTGTCACAAGGTGGCAAGAATAGGCACAGTGCCTCCAACATATCAAAGGGAAGTAAAGACTAGTGGAAGGTGATAACAGCTTCCTGGTCTCTAGGTAATATTTTATTCATTGAAACGGTTCTTGGATTCTGTTTTTCCAGCTGTACACTACTAATACAGGATAGAAGAAGGGTGTAAGAGCCTAATGAGGTCAAAAAAGACCAGGTAAAGGATATTCTTTTGGGTTGTATAGAGTATTTTGGATTTCATTGTAACAGCAATGGGAAGCCATTGAAGGATTTGCAGTAGAGAAGTCATATGATAAATTTTCCAATTTTAAAAACAGCAATTTGACTGCCATAAAGAGAATGGATTGGTGAAAATAAGAGTGAATTCAAGAATCAGTTAAGTGGATAGGAATTCAAATAAGAAATGATGATAATTAGATCCAAAGTGATAAAAGTAGAGAAGTTGACAGAGCTGAAAAGAAATTGATAGGACTTAGGGCTTGGTTGGATTTAGGGGGCAAGAGGGAGAAAGTAAAGGGTGATTATAAGATTTCTGACATGAGGACTGGGTAGATGATGATGTAATTCACTGAGATGAGACAATTTTAGGGGCAAATATCATAACTTAGAGTTCAAGTTGCACATGAGATATACAAGCAGATATGCTGAGCATAGTTATATATGTAGATGTAGAACTTGAACATCAATCTATGCTGAGGAAATAAGTTTAGAAGTAGTCAGCAAATTGATCATATTTCCAGCCATGTAAATATATGAAATCTGTTAGGACATGAGCATATTGTGAGAATAATAAGATCTAATCCTGAGAAATGAGAATGTTTAAATCACATGCTGAAGAGAAGGTAGTGCCAGAGAGGAAAAAGGGAAACTAAAAATGTGGCATCCTAGAAACTGAGGAACAAGAATATTTATAGAAAGAGGAAATAATTAATTAGGTTGAATACGATGATTGAATGAGTACATTGATAATCTCAGCAAGAGCAAGTAACAGAAACCAAACAGTTGTTAATATAAGCAGACACTGAATTTATTTAAAGGATATTAGGTAATTTATTAAATCTCTGAGAGATGAGATAAACCAGATTAGAGTCCGGCAGCCAGAAACAATGTCCAAAACCATGTTGCAGAGGTAATCAAGAAAAGATACTATTGATGCAGCCAGTGGACACTAGCTGTCACATTTGACACCAGGGAGAAGACTTGAACTGTGCATTAGACACCACTTTTTACACTGCTGCCATGGTCACCTCTGGAACTCAGTTTCCCTGCAAATGTCACCACCACCAAAGAGCTTCTTGAGGCTTGCTTTATTCACAGGCCAGTCTACCCGACCTACCTGGTGATAGAAACAAAAGCTACATTGAAACTCATGGTGGAATAAATGGAAGAGAATCTGAGAAGAAAAAGAATACAGCTGATGTTTGAACGATGCAGGAGTTAGGGGTACTGACTTTCTGCACAGTCAAAATTTCACATGTAATTTTTGACTTCCCAAAACTTAACTACTAATAGCATACTGTTGGTACTATTGATAACATAAACAACTGATTTACATATACTTTGTATGTTATATGTATGATATGCTTTACTGTTACAAGAAAGTAAGCCAGATAAAAGAAAACGTTATTAAGAAAATCATAAGGAAGAGAAAGTATACTTATATTCATTAAATGGAAGTGGATCATCATAAAGATCTCCATCCTGATCATCTTCACATTAAGTAGGCTGAGGAGGAGGAGGAAAAGAAGGGGTTGGTCTTGCTGTCTCAAGGTTACCAGAGGCAGAAGAAAATCCACATACAAGTGAACTCATGTAGTCCAAACCCATGTTATTCAAGGGTCAACTGTAGATAACTTTTCTAATACATTTAAAAGAAAAGTGAGAGAGCAGTGGCTTCATACTTACCTGCAGTATGATATCCACAGAGAGTTTTTCAAGATTAAAAAGATCTAGCAAATAGGGAGAAGCTAATGAAATTAGGAAGTTAGAAGATGACTTAAGACATAAGATTACCTGAGTAGCAATACACTTGCTTGCTATCACACTATTGTCTAATATTACTCTGAGGATACCAAGTATAGAAAGTGAAAAAATAATTTAGAGGTTTAAATATGAGAAAAGATGAGTTTAGGTTATTACTATTTGCAGGTAACATAATTTTATTTGTGAAAATTTAAAACAATTAACTAAATACCTTTTCAGAATTCAATAAGGTGACTGACAAAAATCTGTATACAGAAATTAGTAGCCCTTATAGATTGAAACAACGAGTTAGGAGATCTAATAAAAGACAAAATCCACTTACAATAGCAATAAAAATAATAAAATACCTAGAAATGATCTTAACAAGAAATATGTAAAATTTATATAAAGGAAACTTTAAAATATAAATTACAAAAGTAATAGAAGAAACCATAAGGTTTTTTGCTGTTGTTGTTGTTTTGTAATCATGGATTAGAAAAGGACTTTCCAAGTATAAAACAAAAGCCAGAAGCAAAGTAAAACTTGAATAAATCTGACTCTAAAAGATTTTCTGCATATCAAATAAGCCAACATATATTACAAAAGCCATCTTTACATATAAATAATGTCTACAAGTCAATTTCCTAAAAACATAACATGAGAAAATAGAAAAAGGATATGAACAGAGAAAAGGATATAAAAATAGATTTTAAATATTTGAAGAGGCTCAATCTTAAAATAAATAGGCAAAATGTTAATTAAAATTATATTATGAAATCAGGAAAACCTTTGTGATGGTCTTGTGTTGGGTGAGTTTTACTGCTTGTTGGGGCTTAGAAAACACCCCATAATGAAGGCTTCAGGAGTAGCCTCAGAAGCAAGCATGTTTCTTTGACCTTCTCCTACCCTCCTGTTTCTGGCCTTTCATTCTTCCTTGAGGTTAGCCATAGAAACTAGAATCTGTCTTTCCCAAGGCAGATCACAGAAACCAGAGCCCTTTTTCCTTTAAACCAGCCATAAAACTTAAAAATATTACTCCAGTTTGCCCGCCTACTGCCATTTTCTGTGTAAAAATTGGCCATACAGAAATTATCTGACCTGTCTTGTTTGATTGTAGGTCATAAGACTCTCATTCTAGAGAGAGTCCTGCCCCATATACAGAAAGAAGAAATGCATGCTCAGAGACATCAAGAATCTAGGCAGACAGGCCTTATTGGGTTTCCCCAATCAGTCTATTAGCATTAGATCATATCCTGCGTGTCCATTAATATCTCTACCTGGCTGTCCATACTTCATTTAACCTCAGTATAAAAATAGACACTTTTCCCTGTTTCTTTAGGTATTCATTCTGAAAGCTTCCATATACATAAAACTATGATCAAATAATTTTATATGCCTTTTCTCCTATTAGTCTGCCTCCTAGTGATTTTTAGCAAATCGTCAGAGGGCAAAGGGGAAGTTTTCCCGTGGCCCCTACACTCTCATACATTTTTGATGGGATTGTCATTTGATCTCTATGGATAATAATTTGGCAATATTTATCAAAATTACAATTGCATTTACCTGTGCAATCCCATTAATAGGAATTTAACTTATAGATATATTTTCACTTATGTGAAATAATGTACAAAATTATTCATTGCAATGTTGCTTATAACAGTAAAAGTTAGGAGACAATATAAATGTCCATCAATAGGGTCAGGATAAACCAAATTATGCAACATTCATAATTTATATTATGCAGTTTTAAAAGAATGAATCAATACTTTGTGAGTTAATATTGTTTCTAAGATATATTTTAAGTGAAAAAGCAAGATATGCCACAGTGTATAAAGTAGGTTGCTTTTTTTTTAAGCTTAAGAAAATATTAGTATACATTTATGTAGGTGTGCATAGAATATCTCTGGTAGGACACCTGCCCCTAAGAGAAGATAGATGACTGGGACTAGAAATAGAAAATAGATTTTCTGTCATAATCCCTTTTGTAATTTTTGAACTTTTAGACATCTAATTATATTGCTTACTCAAAATAGTTAAAGCTTGAGCAAGAAAAGAAGAAAAAAAACTTGAGCAAAAAGCATGAGATTCCTGGAAATATATAAAGGAATACATGCCAGAATAGTGGAGAGATTGGCCTTGCATATAATAGTAAACATTTCCTCCAATTTTACAGATCAGAAAGAATATAGGGGAGTTGAGGGGAGTTGTAGCATTGATTTGGTGCAGGAAGTTGAAGGATTGAAAAAATTTTTTGCATGATGCTTTTTTTTTACTTTAGGGAGGATGCAAAGTCATAAGAATATAAGAGAAGAGTAGATATTCAAAATAATTATTGTGAGTATAGGAGAGTGAGTTGACTATAGGGTGTAAAAGTGCAAGGCAGTATTAAGGGCCAAGTAAAGGTTAGGCATTAGAGATCAAAACTGATTTCTGTTTGCTCAGTTGTCTGACATTTCTCCATCAACTCTTGGTTGGGGTGAGACAAAAAGATAATGAAAATGACAGGTTCACTTTTCTTGCTAAGGTGAAGCCTGAGGACAAGATGATATATGTGAGTGGAAAAACACCCTAAAAACATGTGATTAAGCTGCCAGGAAATGCCACCCTGGTAGGGAAAAGTACCGTTTGACTGTTTGCCATCATCTGTCAGAAAGAGACAAGAACAAATTTACAAAGATTTGCTTACACAGAAGCAACACAAATCCTATTCGGTTTTCCTAAGTTCTCAGAGTTTAGTAAGATCCTGACTACTCTCTGTAAAACTAGGTTTAATCAAGTTGTCAGCTTGCAAACTCCTTTTTACTCATTTGTTATTCATGTTAAATTCATTATAGTAAGAATCTATTTTGAGAGGTTTCTTAAAGGAACTTTAAAAAGAATAGTATACTAATGTAGATTTAAAAAATATTCTACCATTTAAACTAAAGTTAGAAGTAGAACTATATCCTGAGTCATGCTGACTTATAATTATTACAATGTTGAGTAGAAAGAATGTATGTATCTGCTGTTCTTGATATATTAACTGTTAAAAATTGAAGGACATAAAAGTAATAATGAATTATTATTTTTAAGCTTTTCAGCTTGAATATAGCACTGTTTCTGTTCACTAGAAATGCCTTTTAAAATACTAATTTTTAAGATTAAAAATAAATGTCATTTCTCAGTAATGTAATATTTAGATGTATTAAGGCCCTTCTGTTACTTAAAACTCTTAAAATTACAATATATATGAGAAGAGCCAACAGCTTATTTTTATCATGGCCTCCTATTGAAAATGTAGGTAATATTCATTCCCCAAAAGTCTGTTTTTACAAATCCTCTTAGAAAGTTCTTTAAAAAGCTCTCACTTTATTCATATGCTTATGGAGGTACTTCCTAGTCAGTGCCCAAGCATTGCCTCCTATAGTGATATTGAAATAGCAACAATGAAAAGGCTGTTTCTTCAGAGTTGTCATTGAAAATGGAATTTTCCTTATGCTGGGTGCAGACTCAGGACTTGATTGATAGTCCTTTGGTCATTCTTCAGTGATAGGTCAGTAGTTCTATATGTATTTGCATGGGGCAGTATAAATTGTACATTCTTAGAAACAAAAAATTATTTGGCTTTCCGTATACGTTCAGTGGAAAAGTCATTGCATTGACTAGGACCCATACTTGTGAAGAATTATGAAAACACAGAGCATTTTGCAGCAAATTATATAATCATGTAAATAATAAACTAATAAACAGTAAACAGATAACAGTAAAATATACTTAAAATTTGTACTGTCTCATATCTTCATGGCACTACAAAGGTAATGCTATTTTAAAAATTAAAAGCAGAAGCTTGAAACATGTACTGTACTTCTTTTATTTGCTTCTGAATATGATTAGGCCAATATACTTTTTGAATCAGAGAATTTTTTGACCTAAATGGGTTTAATCCTCTTCTACTTCATACACAAGGAAACAGGCTTGTAGAGAAGAAAAGATTTTCTTTTCTCACCCATTTCTAGGTTTGTGGCTGAGGCCCCTATTTAAAAAAAGAGGTTAACAAGATAAAAGTCATAAATATTTATTTACTATAAAGTTAATGTGACATGGGAAACTTCATAAAGAAATGAAGATCCAAAGAACAGGTAAACGTATGTGTATTGTATGCTAGGTTTGATAGGGGAGTGGATAGTCATGGAGAGTTGATTGGACTAAGTAGTTAGCAAGGCAGGTTTGTACACATTCTTCTCTGTGTCCCTGGGTCTTCACAGACAAGGATGTTTGTTATCTCCAGGGACAGGAATGGTACTTCTAAGATGTGGGTCTTGTGACTTTGCTTCAGGGAGGGAGAATGGGATGGGAGAAGGTCAGAGAGTAATTTTCCTGCTTCTGCTATTTTCTCAAATGCCAAGGTGACGTATTTTGGGGTAATATATCCTGAACGCCATCTTGTAAAAAACTTGTAAGTTTTTGCCTTATTCAGGAACTTCTATCCTCTTTCTTTTGCATTCTTTTTTATGAAATATACTCATGGCAGAAATACATCTGTGAAACTGTGGGTTTCACCTTAGTCAAGTTTGTCTCCAAGGGCACAAGTCACAAAGGGCCTCAAGACCATGTTAACATTTAAGATTGATCTGCCCTTCTGCTTCTGAATGTGAGAGCCTATACTGGATCTCTGAAGAAAACAAAGATGAGATGAGGTCCTTTGGACTTCATGAAGAGACATGACAGAAAGTATGATTGTCCAGCTGATACTTTACTGTGTGAAACCTTCATCTGCTACTCCCCCTGAATCCTGAAGGACAGACTCAGGGGCCCTCTGACTCATGATAAGGGTTGTCAGGGTGATACAACAGCAAGACCATAGGCTTTGCTGTCAAAATAACAAGTTTTGAAGCTCGGTTTCCCCACTCACTAATTTTTAATGAGCACATACATAGTTTAAAATCTGAAAATGGGTATGATAATAATTTCTACCTACTTCAAAAATTTGGTTTGAGAATCAAGTGAAATATTTATATATATGTAAGCATTTTATGAACAAGGAAGCAAGTTATAAATGCATTATCTTGTTAATTTAGTCATTTCACTAAGGGTGGGTCCATTGTGGGCCTCCTTTGAGGTAGACTGTATTTCATAAATTTATAAAAAATTCTAAAGTTTAACCAAGACAGTATATGGAAAAATTATCTTTTCATATTTTTATATTTTGTGTCCCCTTTGTTGCAGTAACAACACAGATATAAGAAAAAAGGGTTTGAGTCTGTTTATAGTATTAATCAGATTCCCACTCTCATTCATACTGAGATTTTTAAATCCTTTCCTTATACATCTAAAGGAAAATGTATCTGACCCAGTGCTTTTTCCTTTATCCTGTCACTTTATTTAGTATGCCTTATTAGCATCAAATAGTAAGGTATTTTATTTGGGGTTTTCTTTTATAATACTAGAAAATGCAATTTTGCTAGATGAAATTGGTTTCAATCCTAAAAAATAATATTTGTCTTCTTAAAAATAAATGTTTACACTTTTATATAACATTCATTTTCCAGACATGTATACATGCTCAGAGATAATATTGTATCAGAAGATTTAGGAAAAATAATTTATTGAGAATATATAGAATCATCCTCAAATATTTTTTAATTTTTAAAAATTGGTGGTTTTTTCTTTTACTTTTTAACCTTTTTATTTATATACAATAATTTACATATTTATGGGATACATTGAATGTTAAATTCACAGCATGAGTAATGATCAAGTCAGGGTATTTGGAGTATTCATCACCTTGAGTGTTTATCATTTTTACATATTAGTATCATTTCAAGTCCTCTCCTCTAGTTACTTTGAAATATACATAGTATTACTACCTAGTCACCCTAGTCTGTTATCAATTATTAGAACTTATTTATCTTATCTAACTGTATATTTGTATCAATAGTCAACATCTCTTCATTTCCCCCCGCCCCCTTTCTCAGTTCATTATTGTTCCACCCTATATGTCTACGAAATCAAGTATTTTAGCTCCCACCTATGAGTAAGAGCATATGGTATTTGTCTTTCTGTGCCTGGCTTATTTCATTTAACATATTGACCTTCAGTTCAATACATGTTGCTGCAAATGACATGATCTGATTCTTTTCTATGGCTGAATAATATTTCACTGTATACATATAACATATTTTCTTTATCCATTTGTCCATTGATGAGCACTTAGACTGATTCCATATCTTTGCTATTGTGAATGCTACTATGGTAAACATGCAAGTACAGATATCCTTCCAATATGCTGATTTCTTTCCCTTTGTACAGACACCTAGTAGTGGGATTACTGGATAGTATATTAGTTCTATTTTTAGTTTTTTGCAAAATCTTCGTATTCTTTTCCATAGTGGTTGTACTAATTTACATTTTCACCAACAGTGTATAAGAATTCCCTTTCCTCCGCATCTATACCAGCATCTGATATATTTTGTCTTTTTCATAATAATCATTCTAAATGGGGTGAGATAATATCTCACTATGGTTTTGATTTGCATTTCCCTGATGATTAGTATTATTAAACATTTTTTTATATACCTGTTGGCCATTTGGATGTTCTTTTTTGAGAAATGTCTATTCATGTTCTTTGCCCATTTTTAAATGATATTATTATTATTATTATTTTAACTGTTACTATGTTTGAGTTCCTTGTATATCCTGGATATCAGTCGTTTGTCAGATGAGGAATTTTCAAGTATTTTCTCCCATTCAAGAGGTTAGGGCCAGGCACAGTGGCTCATGCCTATAATCCTAGTGCATTGGGAGGCCAAGGTAAGAGGTTCACTTGAAGTCAGTAGTTTTAGACAAACCTGGGAAACATAGCAATATCCTTTCTCTACAAAAGTAAATAAACTAGTTGGGTGTGGTAACATATACCTGTATGCTCAGCTACTTGGGAGGCCGAGAAATGAGGATCACCTGAGCCTAGGAATTTGAGGCTGCAGTGAGGTATGATTGTGCCACTGTACTCCAGCCTGGGTGACAGAGCAAGACCCTGCCTAAAACAAAACCAAAAAAGGTGTTGTCTCTTTACTCTGTTCATTATTATTATTATTTTTAAATTTTAAGTTCTGGGGTACATATGCAGATCATGCAGGATTGTTGCATAGGTATACACATGCTGTGGTGGTTTGCTGCATCCATCCTCCCCCGTCACCTACATTAGGTATTTCTCCTAATGTTATCCCTCTCCAATCCTGCCACCCCCTACTGTCCCTCCCCTAGCCTCCCACACCCACAAAAAAGCCCCGGTGTGTGATGTTACCCTCCCCGTGTCCATGTGTTCTCATTGTTCAACACCCACTTATGAGGGAGAACATGTGGTGTTTGGTTTTCTATTCTTGTGTCAGTTTGCTGAGAATGATGGTTTCCAGCTTCATCCATGTCATTGCAAAGGATGTAAACTCATCCTTTTTTTTTTTTTTTGTGGCTGCAGAGTATTCCATGGTATATATGTGCCACAATTCTTTATCCAGTCTATCATTGATGAGCATTTGGTTTAGCATTGATTAGCATTCCACTGCTATTGTAAACAGTGCCACAATGAGCATACGTGTGCATATATCTTTATAATAGAATGATTTATAATCTTTTGGGTATATACCCAGTAATAGGATTACTGAGTTAAATGGTACTTCTATTTCTAGATCCTTGAGGAATTCCACACTGTCCTCCACAATGGTTAAACTAATTTACACTCCCACCAACAGTGTAAAAGCATTCCTATTTCTCCACATCCTCTCCAGCATCTGTTTTCTCCAGATTTTTTAATGATTGCCATTTTAGCTGGCATGAGATGGTATCTTATAGTGGTTTTGATTTGCATTTCTCTAATGACCAGTGATGATAAGCATTTTTTCATATGTTTGTTGGTTGCATAAATGTCTTCTTTTGAGAAGTGTCTGTTTATATCCTTTGCTCACTTTTTGATAGGGTTGTTTGTTTTTCTTGTAAATTTGTTTAAGTTCTTTGTAGATTCTGGATATTAGCCCTTTGTCAGATGGGTAGATTGCAAAAATTTTTTCCCATTCTGTTTGTTGCTGGTTCACTCGAATGATTGTTTCTTTTGCTGTGCAAAAGCTCTTAAGTTTAATTAGATCCCATTCATCTATTTTGGCTTTTGTTGCCATTGCTTTTGGTGTTTTAGTCACGAAGTCCTTGCCTATGCCTGTGTCCTGAATGGTATTGCCTAGGTTTTCCTCTAGGATTTTTATGGTGTTAGGTCTTATGTTTAAATCTTTAATCCAACTGGAGTTAATTACTCTGTTCATTATTTCTTTTGCAGTGCAGAAGCTTTTTAGTTTAATGTAGTCCCATTTATCATTTTTGGTTTTGTTGCCTGTGCTTTCCAGGTCTGAACCATAAAATCTTTGCCTCAATCAATGTTCTGAAGAGTTTTTCCTATGTTTTCTCCTAGCAATTTTATACTTTTGGGTCTTACATTTAAGTCTTCAATCCATCTTGATTGATTTTTTTATAAGGAGAGAGACAAAGGTCCAGTTTTATTCTTCCACATATGCTTATTAAGTTATCTTAGCACCATTTATTGAAGAGGATATCCTTTCCCCAATGTATATTCTTGGTAGCTTTGTCAAAGGTCAGTTGGTTGTAGATATTTGGCTTATACCTGGGTTCTATATTTTGTTCCATGGGTCTATGTGTCCATTTTTATACTAATACCAAGTGGTTTTGGTTATTTGTAATATATTTTGAAATCAGGTAATGTGATGCTTCCAGCTTTGTTCTTTTGGCTTTGGGTTGTTTTGGCTTTTCAGGCTCTTTTTGGGTCTCATACCAATTTTAAAATTGTTTTTTCTATTTCTTTGCAAAATGATGTTGGTATTTTGATAGGGATTGCATTGGATCTGTAGATTGCTTTGGGTAATACAGACATTTTAAACAGCAGTCCTCAACTATTTTGACACCAGGGATCAGTTTTGTGGAAGACAATTTTTCCACAGACTAGGGTCAGGGGAGTGGGGATGGTTTCAGGATGAAACTGTTCCACCTCAGATCATCAGGCATTAGATTCTCATAAGAAGCATACAACCTAGATCCCTTGCATGTGCAGTTCATTTTTCTAGTTCATGGTCCTATGAGAGTCTAATGCTGCCACTGATCTGACAGGAGGTGGAGCTCAGGTAGTAATGCCTGCTCTCCTGTGGCTTACCTCCTGCTGTGTGGCCTGTGTGGCCTGGTTCCTAACAGACCACAGACCAGTACTAGGGGTTGAGAACCCCTGATTTTAACAATACTAACTCTTACAAACCATGAGAATGAGATGTTTTTCCATTTGTTCATGACTTTTCAGTTTCTTTCATCAGTGTTTCATAGTTTTCCTTGTAGCTATCTTTTAGCTCTAATTAAATTTATTTCTAGGTATTTTTCTTTTCATTTTCTTTTCTTCTTTTTTTTGTAGTTATTGTGAATGGGTTTGTCTTGATTTCTTTTTCAGCTATATTATTATTGGTATGTAGAAATGCTACCGACTTTTGTATGTTGATGTAGCATCCCGCAACCTTACTAAACCTGTTAATAAGTTCTGAGAGTTTTTTGGAGTCATTTTTTGTTTTTTCTAGATATAAGATTATGTCACCTGCAAAGAACAATTTGACTTTTTCTTTTCCAATTTGTGTGCTTTCTATTTCTTTTTCTTATCTGGTTACTTTAGCTAGGACTTCCAACCCTGTGTTGATTAGGAGTGATGAAAATGGGCATTCTAGTCTTCTAATGCTAGAGAAAAGCTTTCAACTTTTTCCATTAAGTATGATATTAGCTAAGGAGTTGTCATATATGGCCTTTTAAATTTTAATTTTCAGTTATGGTCCTTCTATGTCCAGTTTGTTGAGAGTTCGTTTTTATCATAAAGGGTGTTCACTGTTGTCAAATGATTTTTCTGCATCTATTGAGATGGTTTTTGTTCTTCATTCTGTTATGTCACATTTGATTTGCGTATGTTGAATCATCCTTGCATCTCTGAAATAAATCACATTTGATAATAGTATATTATCTTTTTGATGAGCTGTTGGATTTGGTTTGCTTGCATTGGTGAAGATTTTTGCATCTGTGTTCATCAGGGATATTAGACTGTAGCTTTCTTTTGTTGTTGTGTCCTTGTCTGATTTTGGTGTCAAGGTAATCCTAGCCTCATAGATGAATTAATGAGAATTCTCTCCTCTTCAATGTTTTAAAATAGTTTGAAGAGCATTGGTATTAGTTCTTCTTTATACATTTGGTAGAATTCCACATTGAATCAATTCAGTCCTGGGCATTTATTTGATGGGAGACTTTTTATTACTGATTAAATCTTGCTACTCATTATTGGTCAGTTCAGGTTTTCTATTTCATTCTGATTTAATCTTAGTAGGTTGTATGTTTCTAGAAATTTATGAATTTTCTCTAGGTTTCTTAACATACAATTGTGCATAATAGTCTGATCTTATGTCTTCTTATAGAGCAGCTGTAATATCTCTTTTTTCATTTCTGATTTTGTTTATTTTGGATCTTTTCTTGGTTAGTGTAGTTAGTGGTTGATATAGTGTATTAACCTGTTTTCACACTGCTGATAAAGACATACTTGAGACTGGGTAATTTATGAAAAAAAAAGTTTCATGGACCCACAGTTCCATGTGGCTGGGGAGCCCTCACAATCATGGTTGAAGGTGAAAGGAACATCTTACATGGCAGCAGGAAAGAGAAAAATGAGAGCCAAGTGAAAGAGGAAACCCCTTATAAAACCACCAGATCTTGTGAGACTTATTCACTATCTCAAGAACAGTATGGGAGAAACTGCCCCCATGATTTAATTATCTGCCACCAGGTCCCTCCCACAACACTTGGGAATTATGGGAGCTACAATTCAGGATGAGATTTGGGTGGGAACAGAGCCAAACCATATCATTCTTCCCCTGACCCCTCCCAAATCTCATGTCCTCACATTTCAAAACCAATCATGCCTTCACGACAGTCCCCCAAAACCTTATTTCAGCATTAACTCAATAGTTCACAGTCCAAAGTCTCATCTGAGACAAGGCAAGTCCCTTCCACCTATGAGCCTACAAAATAAAACACAAGTTAGTTACTTCTTAGATACAATAGGGGTACAGGCATTGGATAAATACACTGATTCCAAATGGGAGAAATTGGCCAAAATGAAGGGGCTA
The DNA here is from genome assembly GCA_004027715.1 of Plecturocebus donacophilus. NCBI lineage: Eukaryota > Metazoa > Chordata > Mammalia > Primates > Pitheciidae > Plecturocebus > Plecturocebus donacophilus. The sequence continues at coordinate 73,461 of PVKP010006412.1, forward strand.
CAGACCCCATGTAAGTCTGAAATCCAGAGTGCAGTCAAATCTTAAAGCTCCAGAATGATCTCCTTTGACTCCACATCTCGCATTCAGGTCACACTGATGCAAAAGGTGGGCTCCCATGGCCTTGGGCATCTCTGCCTCTGTGGCTTTGCAGGGCATAGTGCCCCTTCTGACTGCTTTCACAAGCTGATATTGAGTGTCTGTGGCTTTCACAGGTGCCCAGTGCAAGCTGTCAGTGGATCTACCACTCTGGGGTCTGGAGGTTGGTGGCCCTCTTCTCACAGCTCCACTAGGCAGTGCCCTAGTGGGGACTTTATGTGGAGGCTTGCACTCCACATTTTCTTTTCACACTGCCCTAGCAGAGGTTCTCCATGAGGGCTCTGACTCTGTAGCACACCTCTGTCTGGACATCCAGGTGTTTCCATACATCTGAAATCTAGGTGGAGGTTCCCAAGCCTCAATTCTTGACTTCTGGGCACCCATAGGCTCAACACCATGTGGAAGCTGCCAAGGCTTGGGGCTTGCACCTTTTGGACCCACAGCCTGAGTTGTACCTTAGCCCCTTTTAGCCATAGCTGGAGCAGCTGGGATGCAGGGCACCAAGACCCTAGGCTGCACACAGCAGGGGTGCCCAGGTCCTGGCCCACAAAACCATGTTTCTTCCTAGGCTCCTAGGCCTGTGATGGGAGGGGCTGCCACAAAGGTCTCTGACATGCCCTGGAGACATATTCCTCATTGCCTTTGTGATTAACATTGGGCTTCTTGTTACTTACACAAATTTCTGCAATAGGCTTGTATTTCTCCCATTTTTTTTTCTGTTGCATTTTCAGGCTGCAAATTTTTCAAACTTTTATATTCTCCTTCCTCCTGAACACTTTGCCTCTTAGAAATTTCTTCTGCCAGACACCCTAAGCCATCTCCCTCAAGATCAAAGTTCCACAGATCTCTTGGGCAGAGGCAAAATGCTGCCATTCCTTTTGCTAAAACATAGCAAGAATCACCTTTACTCCAGTTCCCATCAAGTTTTTCATTTTCATCTGAGACCACTTCAGCCTGGATTTCATTGTCTGTATCATTATCAGCATTTTGGTCAAAGCCATTCAAAAAGTCTCTAGGAAGTTCCAAACTTTCCCACATTTTCCTCTCTTTTTCTGAGCCCTCCAAACTATTCCAACCTTTGCCTATTACCCAGTTACAAAGTCACATCCACATTTGTGAGTACTTTATAGCAGTGCCCCACTGTTTGGTACAAATTTACTGTATTAGTCATTTTTCATGCTGCTGATTAGACATATCCAAGACTGGGTAATTTATGAGAAAATAGGTTTATAAAGAAAAGAGGCTGGGGAGGCCTTACACTCATGGTGGAAGATGAAAGACATGAAAGACATCTCTTACATGGTGGCAAGCAAGAGAAAAATGAGAGCCAAGTGAAAGGAGAAACCCCTTATAAAACCATCACACCTTGAGACTTATTCACTGACATGAGAAGAGTATGGCAGAAACTGCTCCCATGATTCAATTACCTCGCAGTGAGTTCCTCCCACAACACATGGGGATTATGGGACCTACAACTCAAGATAATATTTGGGTGGGGACACACTCATCTTGAATTGTAGCTCCCATAATCCCCAAGTGTTATAGGAGGGACCCAGCAGGAGGTAATTGAACCATGGGGTAGTTACCCCTATGCGGCTGTTCTTATGATAGTGAATGAGTTCTCACGAGATATGATGGTTTTATAAGAAGTTTTTCCCCCTTTTGCTCGACACTTCTTCCTGCCACCATGTGAAGAAGAATTTGTTTGCTTCCTCTTCTGCCATGATTATAAGTTTCCTTAGACCTCCTCAGCCATGCTGAACTATGGGTCAATTAAACCTCTTTACTTTATAAATTACTCAGTTTCAGGTAGGTCTGTATTAGCAGTGTAAGAACAGACTAATACAGTGTTAATCAATTTTGTTTATCTTTTTGAAGAAGCAACTTTTCATTTTGTTGATCCTTTATATTAATTTTTAGTTTCTATTTCAGTTAGTTCTGCTCTGATCTTTATTGTTTCTTTTGCTAATTTGGGGTTTGGTTTGTTCTTAATTTTCTAGTTTCTTGAAGTGGAACTAGATTATTTGCAATCTTTCTTTTTTTTTTTTTTGATTTAGGGACTTATTTCTATATACTTCTTTCTTAGTACTGCTTTTGCTGTGTCCCACATGTTTTGACGTTATGTTTCCATTTTCATTTGTCTCAAGATTGTTTTTCCATGTTACTTATTGACTCAATAGTTTTCAGGAGCAAGTTGTTTAATTTCCATTTATTTGTATACTTTCCAAAGTTCCTCTTGGTGTTGATTTCTAGTTTTATTTGATTGTGGTCTGAGAAGATACTTGATATAATTTTTACATTTTTACATTTCTCGAAACTTGTTTTGTAGCCTAACATAGGTCAGTCTTAGAGAATGTTCCATGAGCTGATGTGAAGAATATGTATTCTGCCATTGTTGGGTAGAATATTCTGTAAATGTCTATTAAACCCATTTGATCTAAAGTCAAGCTTAAATCCAATGTTTCTTTGTTCATTTTCTGTCTAGATGATTTATCTAAAGCTGAGAGTAGGGTGTTGAAGTTTCTCATTATTACTGTATTGCAGTCTATCTCTCTCTTTAGATTTAGTAATATTTGCTTTATGAATCTGGGTGTTCCAGTGTTGAGGGCATATATATTTAGAATTGTTATATCCCCTTGCTACTCTAGTCTCTTTATCATATAATGACCTTCATTGTCATGTTTTTGTTTTTTACTGTTTTTGACAGAAAGCCTGTTTTATCTGACATAAATATAGCTACTCCTGCTTACTTTTGGTTTCTATTTGCATGGACTATCTCCTTTCATCCCTTTACTTCCATCTCTATGTGTTTTTACAGGTAATGTGCATTTCTTGTAGGCAGTGTATAACTGGATGTTTGTTTTTTAAAAATATATTCATCCAGTCTATGTCTTTTAAATAGATAATTTAATTCATTTACATTCAGGGTTATTATTGATATGTGAGGGTTGTTTTCTGTTATACTTCTATCATATTGTTGTTTTCTGATTGTTTTTAATAGTCTTCATTTCTTTTTCTTTTTCCTCTTATCAATATTCCTTGTGTTTTAGTGATTTTCTGTGATGGTACCATTTGGGTCTACTGTCTTTCTCACTTGTTTGTTTGCTTTACTAATGAGTTTTATATTTTCGCATGCTTTCATGATGGAAACGGTCATCCTTTTGCTTCAAGGTTTGTAACTCCTATGAGCATTTCTTGCAAGGTCAGTCTAGTGGTGACGAATTCCTTCAGCATTTGCTTATCAGGAATAGATCTCGCCTTCATTTATGAAGAATAATTTTGCTGGATATAGTATACTTGGGTGGCCATTTTTATCTTTCAGCATTTTGAATATGTCCTTCTATTCTCTCCTGCCACAAACTCTGTGGTTAATTGAACAGGGGCTCCTTTATATAATGAGACACTTTTCTCTTGGCAGTTTTAGAATGTTCCTTTGTCATTGACTTTAGGCAATTTGAATATAATGTGCCGTGGAGAATAACCTTTTTCATTTTATCTGTTTGTGGATCACAGGGCATCCTGTATGTAGATGTCTAAATCTCTTGCTAGACTTGGGAAGTTTTCATCTATTATTTTGTTAAATAAGATTTCCAACCCTTTCATTCTCTCTTTGCCTGGAGATATTGATAATTTGTGTATTTGGTTGCTTTATAGTGTTCTGTATATCTGGATGATTGTTATCATCTTTTTTATTCTTTTTTCTTTATTTTTATCTGACTGGGTTATTTCAAAAGACCCATCTTCAAGTTCTGATATTCTTTCTTCTGTTTGATCTAGTCTATTGTCGAACTTTTTGAGTATACTTTTTATTTCATTGAGGAAGTTCTTCAGTCCCAGAATTTGTTTGGTTCTTTTTTATAGTATTTATTTCTTTGGTAAATTTCTTATTTATATTCTTAATTCCTTTTTCTGATTTATTGCAGTTTTTCAGAATTCTCTTGCATCTCACTGAACTTTAGTACCATAATTTTGAATTCTTTTTCTGGAATTTCAAGAATTTATTTTTGATTGGAATCTATTACTGGAGAATTACTGTATTCTTTTGAAGTCATCATAGATCCCTAATTTTTCATGTCTTCTTTATCCTTATTTTGATATCTGCACATCTGTTATGATAGATATTTCTTTCAATTTTTTGGATTGGCTCCATAGGGGAGGACTTTTTCCTGAAGATATATTAATATTGTTGATTAAGTAGGGTTCTCTGGCTTTGATTTTGGGTATATGTAGTAGTGTATTCTCTGTATGGTTTCTTTGTCTATAATTAGTGTCAGTGGTATCCTCAGTGATTTAAGTTGTGGTTATTAATGGAGGCTGTAGTGAAGTTTTGCTAGGGACAGGGGTGCTAGGTTGGCCAGTCTTTGGGCCCCAGTTGTGATAGCAGTTGGCTGAGTATGCCTGCCATTAGACATCATGGTATTGTATGCTGGCGCTGTGGTTATTTGGGTCAGGCAAGCCAATTCTTGGACCTCCAGGTGGTTGTTCACATGCTGTTAGTGGCAGCAGTGGACCAAATGGATGAGCAGGTTCTTGGATCCCTAAGTAACTGGCATGGATTGGACAATGCCAGTAGAGTGGCACAATGACCCTCTGGGTCTTGAGCTTTACATGCTGATATTGGCAGTTGCCATGGTACAGGATCACTATCCACAGCCTCAGACACACAGCTCTCAGGTTCACTGCTCTTGGCAGCAGAAGTACTGCAATACCATGCAGAGAGGGGAGGGATCCAGTCCTTCATGTGCAAGCCCAGGCATGAAGGCCACACCACCAGTGGAGGTACAGCCACCACTCATAGCCTTAAACAGATAGTACTCTAATTCACCCACCTCAACCTTCAGTGGCAGCAGTAGTGGCTGTGCCTACTGTGGTGTACAAAGGAGGAGAAAGGATTCTGCTCTCTATGGGTGAGCCTGAGCACAGAGGCCACTCCTCTGGGGGGAGATGATCTCACTCTCCACTTGCATGACTGACCAGAGTTTGTGCCACAGCTGGGGATGAGGTCACTTCTCACAGCCACTGAGAGGGAGCTCTCAATCTCTGAGAAGTATGTATTTTGGTTTCCTTTGTCCCAGGGCTTCCTTTTCTGTTCAACATTATCATTTCCCTGTAAGATAAGTTACCAGGGACCCTGCAGCACCTTTGGGTCCAGCCAGTGCTATGGCACTGTAGCTCTCCAGGTAGACACAGGGAGATGTAATTTGAAGCTCCCAGTATGTAGAGTTTTGTGATCTGTGGTTCCCAGGGCAGGATGCTGCCCCATCACTGCTGTGCTCTTACAGTGACAGCCTGCTGCAGCTGCTTAGGTCTCAGGGAGGTGAGTGACCCAGCATGAGTTCCCTGTCTGGTGCAATGTGGAGTCTCCAAATCACCACCCATGTGGAGTCTCCAAATCACCACCCAAGCTAGTAGCAGGATTTGTGTCAGTAGAGAAGCTCTCCCGTGGTTCAGATAGTAGCAGTATATGCTGGGGATGTGCACCGCTAATCTTACCTCACTTACCTTTTCTTTGCAATTCCAGACACACCTGGGGTCCCAGCCAGTTTAGCCAAGCTGGTCTTTTGCTTCCTTCTTCTTTTGAGCTTCAGGTGTTTCTCATGACGTATCTCTTGGACTCCAGTGTTCTCTCCTAGATGATCTGTTTGTGGTATGATTACCTATTTGTAATTTTCTTTTTCCTTTCTGGAGAGGGAAGGTGTTTGAAGTCTCTAGTCAGCCTTCTTTAAATAGGCTCTCTTTTCAGATATTTATATATGTCATTTACCTGAGAAAATTTTTCCTTGACCTTACAGTCTAAATTAATTATACCAGATTATTTATTCACATAACAAATGTTTATTTAATATGTAACAGTAACTCAGAAGAGTTTAAACTTCACTATGACCTTGTCTATTTTGTTGACTACAATATACATACTCAGCATTTAGCTAATGTTATACATTGATTAATTCAATGAATATTTGTTAAATGAACAAATAATAGAAGCATAGAACTGATAATGCTTTTAATGAAACATTCCATATTTATTTACATATTTTTTTCTTCCATAAAGTGTGGTAAAAAAAATATATAAAGAGAAGAAAAAAGAATAATTTAAAAGGTATTCTTGCACTGAGATTTTCCTCTCTTTAAAAGTCCTAAACCTGAAAATTTGGTCCAGAGGAAGTAGTATCAAGCAGTTCTACAAAATCCAGTTTAATTGTTCAGTGTTTGTGACAAGTTTAGAAATACTTTTTTGCCATCTATGCATACAGTCCAAGTTTATAGGGAAAACACAAGGCAAAACAATAAGAGACATCTGGAAAGTAGGTGACGGACTGAGTGTTAGGCAATTTTCTCCTAGCCTTCCCTTCCAGGGAGAAAAGGTAAGCATTGCTGTCATCCTCTGTATTCAGCGCTCTTTGTCTACTTTGCTTAGGACAAGGGCACATTCTACCTCAAAAAAAGTATTTTCCAAAGAAAGATGGTGCTGCTAACTATGAAACTGATTGATGCTTTTGAAGCTTCCTCATACCCTGTCCTGATAGTTGTGGTTGTTATCTTGAAGTAAAAAAAGTAAATGTATCTGAAGCAATCTTTTCATGTTTTTTTTTTTTTTCTTGGAGTGCATGTGTGTGCGTATAACATTGTGGAGTAAGTGAAATTAGTAATATTTCAGCAAACTTGATTTCTAATTATATAAAGCCTAACTCTGAGTTACTCTCTTAGTTTTATTACATAATCTCAGATACACGAATCATTAAGGGGATCCTATTTAAAAAATAGTTTCTAGATATTCAAGGAAATTGTACCTCCAATTTCATTTTTTTCCTAAGATATTGAATTTCCTGTTAAATTATACAAACACTTAATAGAGTCATGCATCATTTAACCATAGGAATATATTCTAAGAAATGCATTGTCAGGCAGTTTGTCATTGTACAAACAAAGAATGTACTTCCACAAACCTGACCGATATAGCCTACTACACACCTAGACTATATGATATAGCCTATTGCTTCTAGACTACAAACCTATAAAGCAAGTTACTGTACTATAGGTAATTGTAACACAGTGGTAAGTATTTGTGTGTCTAAACATACATAAACTTAGAAATGGTACAGTGAAAATACAGTAAAAAGATAAAACATGGTTTATCTGTATAGGGCTCTTACCATGAATGGAGCTTATAAGAGTGGACATTGCTCTGGATAAGTGAGTGGTAAGTGAATGGTAAAGTCTAAGATACTACTGTACACTACTGTAGACTTTATAAACACTATACACTTAGCCTACACTACATTTAAAAACATTTTTCTTTATTCAATAATAACCTGAGCTTACTATAACCTTTTAATTTTATATACTTTAAAGAATTTTTTACTTTTGTCTCTTGTAATAATGCTTAGCTTAAAACACAAACACATTACACAACTGTACAAAAATATTTTCTTTAATCCTCATCCTATGAGCTATTTTCTATTATTATATAATTTTAAATAAAACAAACACACACATTAGCCTAGGCCAACACAGGATCAGGATTATCAATATCACTACCTTCTACCTCCACATCTTGTCCTACTGGAAAGTTTTCAGGTACAATAACATAAATGATGCTGTAATCTCTTATGATAACAATGCCTTCTGCTGGAATACCTTCTGAGGTATTTTACAGTTAACATTAAAAAAGTAACTATAAAGAGTACACGCTAATTTAATAATAAAAGTTTAGACAGTAAATACATAGACCAGTAGCAGTCATTATCAAGTATTTTGTGCTGTATATAATTGTATGTGTTATACTTTTATACTACTGGCAGCATAGTAGCTTTGTTTAATCAGCATCCCCATAAACATGTGAGCAATGGATTGAGCTATGATATTATGATGGCTATGATGTCTCCAGGTGATAGGAATTTTTCAACAGTATTATAATCTTATGAGATCATTATCATATATGTGTTCCTTTATTGATAGAAACTTTGTCATGCTGCACATGACTGTACTTGGTGTTTCTTTCTAAGAATTCTTGCCATATTCTTTGGCTCAGGGAATGCCTAGAAAGGTACACATATCCAAAGGCCTTTTCTCAAGGCAAGATAGCCCACAGTGACCCACTGTGCCACTAATATTCACAATTCAGAGGTACACAGAGAAACTAGAGTCAGAAGCCAGGAACTGCCTGTTGGCCACAGGGCAGCAATTTGGTTCCTAGCAGTTTGTTGTTTTTCTCAAAATTGGAAGTACATTGAAAAGGAGTCTCCCTTGTAGTATGCAGGATATAAGCTATAGAGTTGAGGCAGGCACAAAATAGAGTAATTTATTAAGCTTCCCACAATTTCTCTGAGACTTGAAAAGGTTGAAAGGAACATGAGATCTTATCACCCTAATTGAGAGGGTAAGACAGCATAAAGAAGCTATTTAATTTGCACAAAGAGAATTATCTAAAATTATATTCGTGTGAAATAGCAATGGTGGCTCTAACAGCAAGTTACTGTCTGAGTCCTCTGGAAATAAGCAGAACTTTAAGACAGAGAATTCTTGTCAGTATATGTATTTTGTTAATTGAAACTAGGAGAATAGCTGGGTAGAAGGTGAAAAGTTGTAGTCTAGTCTACCTGCAAAACATGAGATCTCATGAGAGCCTCACAGTACCTACAGTGATATACAGGATGACTCTAGGAGTCACTTTTTGGACTAACTACAGTCTAATTTCCATAGGTATGCTGGTCAGATATCTTGTGTTTCCTTGTTTGCTGTATAGTGAAGGGAAAGAGGAAAAAAACAATTGAAGCCACATACTACCATCACTTCCTCCTACGTTTATTCCCTTATAACCACACACAATTTACTGAGGAATCTTAGAATTTGTAAGAGACTATAGAGATCAGCCCATTTTAATGTTTGTTTTTGTTGATACAGCACAAGTATATGCAGAACTGAATCAATTGACCTAAGGTAACATAATGTGAAAGGGAGGATGCTGTACAGCTTGAGCAAATCAGCCAACTTTGGGCTTCAGCTTCCTCATCTTAAAGAGTTTGGATTACAGCAATGGTTTTCAAAAAGTTGGGGGTGGGAGGAGCTTCCCAGTTGAGACCCACTGAAATTAAATAATTGAGTAATCCTAGAAGTGCTAACAAGTGTGATAACTAAGTCAAGGTCTAAATATGTTTTCATTTACTTCCCTGTGGTTATGTAGCAACTTGTTTAAAAAACATAATATAGAAAAAAGAGGAGGAAGAGGAGAAGGAGAAAAAGAATTACTTTTGAAGTGTCAATGGAGAGCAAACATGAATGAGAAGTCAATCTTCCTGTTTTAATATCATGAAAATGTGATTATATTATTATGTGAAGGCCATTCAATCCTGATTTAATTTAATTACTCTGACTGTAATGACCCAAGTGGACTACCATATAATCAGTTTAGCTTTAGAAATTATTTAATTCCTAGGCATTTTAACATTTGGGTTGGTGACAGTATGACTGATGTCAGCAGGCTTGTGCATATATTATCCAGGCATTCATCATAGAATCAGTGCATATACAATGTGTATATTGCATTCTATTTTATAGTACAAAATCTCTGTCAGGTACCAAGACCAATCTCCCTAATAATGCTGTTAACCAACAGGTCAAATTTCAGTAGGAAAAAATGCTAAAAAACCTGTATCAGTTTCAAGATAATTCCTTTTTTTTT
>PVKP010006413.1:0-83242 GCA_004027715.1 Plecturocebus donacophilus
TCCCTACAAAGGACACGAACTCATCTTTTTTATGGCTGCATAGTATTCCATGGTGTATAGGTGCCACATTTTCCCTATCCAGTCTGTCATCAATGGGCATTTGGGTTGGTTCCAGGTCTTTGCTATCATAAACAGTGCTGCAATGAACATTCGTGTGCATATGTCCTTATAGTAGAACGATTTATAATCCTTTGGATATATACCCAGTAATGGGATTGCTGGATCAAATGGAATGTCTATTTCTAGGTCCTTGAGGAATTGCCACACTGTCTTCCACAATGGTTGAACTAATTTACACTCCCAACAACAGTGTAAAAGTGTTCCTATTTCTCCACATCCTCTCCAGCATCTGTTGTCTCCCGATTTTTTAATGATCGCCATTCTAACTGGCATGAGATGGTATCTCAATGTAGTTTTGATTTGCATTTCTCTAATGACCAGTGATGAAGAGCATTTTTTCATATGTTTGTTGGCCTCATGTATGTCTTCTTTTGCAAAGTGTATGTTCATATCCTTTGCCCACTTTTGAATGGGCTTATTTGTGTTTTTCTTGTAAATCTGTTTTAGTTCTTTGTAGATTCTGGATATTAGCCCTTTGTCAGATGAGTAGATTGCAAAAATTTTTTCCCATTCTGTTGGTTGCCAGTTCACTCTAATGACTGTTTCTTTTGCTGTTCAGAAGCCGTGGAGTTTGATTAGGTCCCATTTGTCTATTTTGGCTTTTGTTGCCAGTGCTTTTGGTGTTTTGGTCATGAAGTCCTTGCCTACGCCTATGTCCTGAATAGTTTTGCTTAGGTTTTCTTCTAGGGTTTTTATGGTGTTAGGTCTTATGTTTAAGTCTTTAATCCATCTGGAGTGAATTTTAGTGTAAGGTGTCAGGAAGGGGTCCAGTTTCTGCTTTCTGCACATGGCTAGCCAGTTTTCCCAATGCTGTTTATTAAACAGGGACTCCTTTCCCTATTGCTTGTTTTTGTCAGGTTTGTCAAAGATCAGATGGTTGTAGATGTGTGGTGTTACCTCTGAGGCCTCTGTTCTGTTCCATTGGTCTATATCTCTGTTTTGGTACCAGTACCATGCTGTTTTGATTACTGTAGGCTTGTAGTATAGTTTGAAGTGTGATGCCTCCAGCTTTGTTCTTTTTACTTAGAATTGACTTGGCTATGCGGGCTCTCTTTTGGTTCCATATGAAGTTGAAGGTGTTTTTTTCCAGTTCTGTGAAGAAGGTCATTGGTAGCTTGATGGGGATAGCGTTGAATCTGTAAATTACTTTGGGCAGTATGGACATTTTCACAATATTGATTCTTCCTAACTGTGAACATGGAATGTTTCTCCATTTTGTGTCCTCTCTTATTTTGTTGAGCAGTGGTTGGTAGTTCTCCTTGAAGAGGTCCTTTACGTTCCTTGTTAGTTGTATTCCTAGGTATTTTACTCTCTTTGTAGCAATTGTGAATGGCAGTTCATTCTTGATTTGGCTCTCTTTAAGTCTGATATTGGTGTATAGGAATGCTTGTAATTTTTGCACATAGATTTTGTTTCCTGAGACTTTGCTGAAGTTGCTTATCAGTTTCAGGAGATTTGGGGCTGAGACAATGGGGTCTTCTAGATATACAATCATGTCATCTGCAAATAGAAACAATTTGACTTCCTCCTTTCCTATTTGAATACCCTTTATTTCTTTTTCTTGCCTGACTGCTCTGGCTAGAATTTCCAATACTATATTGAATGGGAATGGTGAGAGAGGGCATCCTTGTCTAGTGCCAAATTTCAGAGGGAATGCTTCCAGTTTTTGCCCATTCAGTATGATATTGGCTGTTGGTCTGTCATAAATAGCTTTTATTATTTTGAGATATGTTCCATCAATACCTAGTTTATTGAGGGTTTTTAGCATAAAGGGCTGTTGAATGTTGTCAAAGACCTCTGCATCAATTGAGATAATCATGTGGTTTTTGTCTTTGGTTCTGTTTATGTGGTGAATTATGTTTATAGACTTGCATATGTTGAACTAGCCTTGTATCCCCGGGATGAAGCCTACTTGATCATGGTGGATAAGCTTTTTGATGTGCTGCTGCAATCTGTTTGCCAGTATTTTATTGAAGATTTTTGCATCTATGTTCATCATGGATATTGGCCTGAAGTTTTCTTTTCTTGCTGAGTCTCTGCCAGGTTTTGGTATCAGGATGATGTTGGTCTCATAATATGATTTGGGAAGGATTCCCTCTTTTTGGATTGTTTGGAATAGTTTCAGAAGGAATGGTACCAGCTCCTCTTTGTATGTTTGGTAGAATTCGGCTGTGAACTCATCTGGACCTGGGCTTTTTTTGGGTGGGTGGTAGGCTCTTAATTGCTGCCTCAACTTCAGACCTTGTTATTAGTCTATTCAGGGTTTCGACTTCTTCCTGATTTAGGCTTGGGAGGATGCAAGTGTCCAGGAATTTATCCATTTCTTCCAGTTTTACTAATTTATGTGCATAGAGTTGTTTGTAATAATCTCTCATGATGGTTTGTATTTCTGGGGAATCTGTGGTGATACCTCCTTTATCATTTTTTATTGCATCTATTTGATTATTCTCTCTTTTCTTTTTTATTAATCTGGCTAGTGGTCTATTTTGTTGATCTTTTAAAAAAAAAAACCAGCTCCTGGATTTATTGATTTTTTGAAGGGTTTTTTGTGTCTCTAACTCCTTCAGTTCTGCTCTGATCTTAGTTATGTCTTGTCTTCTGCTAGGTTTTGAGGTTTTTCGATCTTGCTTCTCTAGCTCTTTCAATTTTGATGATAGGGTATCGATTTTAGATCTTTCCTTGCTTCTCATGTGGGCATTTATTGCTATATATTTTCCTCTAGACACTGCTTTAAATGTGTCCCAGAGATTCTGGTATGTTGCGTCTTCATTCTCATTGGTTTCGAAGAACATTTTTATTTCTGCCTTCATTTTATTGTTTATCCAGTCCACATTCAAGAGCCAGTTGTTCAGTTTCCATGAAGCTGTGCGGTTCTGAGTTAGTTTCTGAATTCTGAGTTCTAACTTGATTGCACTGTGGTCTGAGAGACTGTTTGTTATGATTTCTGTTCTTTTCCATTTGCTGAGGAGTGATTTACTTCCAATTATGTGGTCAATTTTAAAGTAGGTGTGATGTGGTGCTGAGAAGAATGTATTTTCTGTGGATTTGAGGTGGAGAGTTTTGTAAATGTCTATTAGATTTGCTTGGTCCAGATCTGAATTCAAGTCCTGGATATCCTTGTTAATTTTCTGTCTCGTTGATCTGTCTAATATTGACAATGGGGTGTTAAAGTCTCCCACTATTATTGTGTGGGAGTCTAAGTCTCTTTGTAAGTCATTAAGAACATGCCTTATGTATCTGGGTGCTCCTGTATTGGGTGTGTATATATTTAGGATCGTTAGCTCTTCTTGTTGCATTGATCCTTTTACCATTATGTAATGTCCTTCTTTGTCTCTTTTGATCTTTGTTGGTTTAAAGTCTGTTTTATCAGAGATGAGCATTGCAACTCCTGCTTTTTTTTGCTCTCCATTTGCTTGGTAAATCTTCCTCCATCCCTTTATTTTGAGCCTTTGTATATCCTTGTATGTGAGATGGGTTTCCTGGATATAGCACACCGATGGGTTTTGGCTTTTTATCCAATTGCCAGTCTGTCTTTTGATTGGGGCATTTAGCCCATTTATATTTAGGGTTAATACTGTTATGTGTGAATTTGATCCTGCCGTTTTGATGCTAGCTGGCTGTTTTGCCCATTAGTTGATGCAGTTTCTTCCTTGTGTCGATGGTCTTTACTATTTGGTATGTTTTTGGAGTGGCTGGTTCTAGTTGTTCCTTTCTGTGTTTAGTGCCTCTTTCAGGATCTCTTGTAAAGCAGGCCTGGTGGTGATGAAATCTCTGATACTTGCTTGTTCATAAAGGATTTTATTTTTCCTTCACTTATGAAGCTTAGTTTGGCTGGATATGAAATTCTGGGTTGAAAGTTCTTTTCTTTAAGGATATTGAATATTGGCCCCCACTTTCTTCTGGCTTGTAGGGTTTCTGCTGAGAGATCTGCTGTGAGTCTGATGGGCTTCCCTTTGTGGGTAACCCAACCTTTCTCTCTGGCTGCCCTTAGCCTTTTCTCCTTCATTTCAACCCTGGTGACTCTGACAATTATGTGCCTTGGGGTTGCTCTTCTTGAGGAATATCTTTGTGGTGTTCTCTGTATTTCCTGGACTTGAATATTGGCCTGCCTTGCTAGGTTGGGGAAGTTTTCCTGGATAATATCTTGAAGAGTATTTTCCAGCTTGGATTCATTCTCTCCGTCACATTCAGGTACACCTATCAAACGTAGATTAGGTCTTTTCACATAGTCCCATATTTCTTGGAGACTTTGTTCATTCTTTTTTACCCTTTTGTCTCTAATCTTGCCTTGTTTTATTTCATTGAGTTGATCTTCGACCTCTGATATCCTTTCTTCTGCTTGGTCAATTCGGCTGTTGAAACTTGTGTATGCTTCACGAAGTTCTTGTGTTGTATTTTTCAGCTCCATCAATTCACTTATATTCCTCTCTAAGTTGTTTATTCTCTAACTAGTTCTTAGTTTCTTTGCATTGGGTTAGAACATGTTCTTTTAGCTCAGAGAAGTTTCTTATTACCCACCTTCTGAAGCCTGATTCTGTCAATTCATCACACTCATTCTCCATCCAGCCTTGTTCCCTTGCTGGTGAGGAGTTGTGATCTCTTGTAGGAGGAGAGGCGTTCTGGTTTTGGGTCCTTTTTGCACTGGTTTTTTCCCATCTTTGTGGATTTATTCACCTGTCATCTTTGTAGTTGTTGACTTTCAGATTGGGTCTCTGAATGGACGTCCAGTTTGTTGATGATGAAGTTTTTTCTATTTCTTAGTTTTCCTTCTAACATTCAGGCCCCTCTGCTGTAGGACTGCTGAGGTCCACTCCAGGCCCTGCTTGCCTGAGGATCACCTTCAGTGGCTGCAGAACAGTAAGGATTGCTGCCAGTTTCTTCTTCTGCTATCTTTGTCCCAGAAGGATACCTGCCAGATGTCAGTCTGAGCTCTCCTTTATGAGGTGACTCTTTGGATATACGGGGGTCAGGGAGCTGCTTGAGGAGATAGTTTGTCCTTTATAGGCGCTCAAGTGCTGAGCTGTGAGCTCTGTTGTTCATTCAGAGCTACTGGGCAGGTACATTTAAGTCTGCTGCGGCAGAACTCATAAACCCCCCCTTTTTTTTCCCCAGGTGCTCTGTCCTGGGGAGTTAGGGCTTTATTTATGAGTTTCAGTTGTGCTGCTGCCTTTTTTCAGGGCTACCTGGCCCAGCGAGGAGGCAGCCTCGTCACTGTCTGCTTGCAGAGATTTTGCTGAGCTGCTGTGGGCTCCACCCAGCTGCTGTGTGAACTTCCCTGCAGTCCTGTTTATACGGGTATAGTTAGAACTGCCTCGGCAATGGCGGCCCACCTCTATAATGGTGGACTCTCTCTGTAATGGCGGGCTGCCTCGACAATGGTGGGCTGCCTCAGCAATGGTGGACTACCTCCGCAGTGGTGGACTGCCTTGGTAATGGCGGACACCCCTCCCCCACAGAGCTGGACCATCCTGGGTTCAGCTGTGCTTGCTGTGAAACTGTCAATCCAGAGCGTTTCAGATTGCTGTTTTTTTGTGGGGATGGGACCAGCCGAGCCTGATCACCTGGCTCCCTGCCTCAGAGTCCTTTTTTTTTTTTAGTTGAACGGGTGACTCTTGTCTCCCAGGTGTCCCAGTCACCTTTTGAAAAGGTGCCAGGATCTGTGTGATTTCCTGTGTGGTGACCCACTGCACCAGCTGAAATAGCCATGCTGAGATTTGTGGTGCTTTTTTGCCCAAGAATCTCCTGGCCTGGCTCCCTGTTTCAGTCCCCTTTTTTATCAGTTGAATGGGGTACTCCATTACCCAGGAGCTCCAACCACCAGCTAAAACGGCGCCTGGACACGTGTATTTTGTGTGGAGAACCGCCGCGCCAGCCAAGACAGCCATGCTGGCGACGTGTGGGGCTCCTCCGCCTGGGAATCTCCTGGTCTGTGGGCAATAAAAATCCATCTGGAAAAGTGGTGTCCACTCACCCTCCACACTTTCGCTGGGAGCTGCAATCCTGAGCTGCTCCTAATTGGCTGTCTTGGCTCTGTCTCCAGCTACATATTCTTTAGCCCTTCATCCATCCATGAACATTTGCATTGATTCCGAGATTGGCTGTTGCTAATAATGATGCAGTGGGCATGGGAGTGTAGATAGCTCTTCAAGATTCTGATTTCAATTCCTTTGGCTATACACCCAGAAATGAGATTGCTGGATCATATGGTAGTTTTATTTTTAAGTTTTTTAGCAACATCTATACTGTTTTTTATAGTGGCTGCAACAATTTGTGTTCCCACCAATGATGTACGAATGTTCCCTTTTCTCCGCATCCTCATCAACGTTTTTTTGTTTTATAGTAGCCATCCTGACAGGTATGAAGTGGTGCGTGTTTGTGGTTTTGATTTGCATTTCCCTACTAATTAGTGATGTTTTGCACCTTTTCAGTTACTGGCTGGCCATTCGTATGTATTCTTTGGAAAAATGCTTATTCAGTTCCTTTGTCCATTTTTCAGTCAGGTTATTTGTTTTTGTTTTTGATGTTTATTGAGTTATAGGAGTTCCATTTATTTTGGACATTAACTCTTTATCAGATATATGGTTTGCAAATATTTTCACCTTTCCTGTAGTTCCCATTTTGTTGATTATTTCCTTTACTGGGCAGATGTTTCTTTTTCTTTTAGTTTGTCTATTTTTGCTTTTGCTGCCTTTGATTTTGGTATAATATCCTAGGAAATCATTGCCAAGGTCAATATCAGAAAGCATTTTCCATGTTTTTTTCTACACATTCTACAGTTTTAGATCTGACATTTAAGTCTTTAATCTACTTTGGTTGGTTCTTGTGTATAGTGTAAAATAAGGATCCAATTTCATTATTTGGCATGTGGATATCCAGTTTTCCGAACACTATTTGTTGAAAAAAACTATCATCTCCTCATTGCATGTTCTTGGCATCCATGTGAAAGGCCAGTTGATCATACATACGTGGATTTATTTCTGGGTTCTCCATTCTGTTTTCATTGCTCTATATGTCTGCTTTTAGTACCATAATGTTTTGATTACTGTAGTTTTATAATCTATTTTAAATCATGAAGTATGATGTCTCCAGGTTGGTTTTTCGTGCCCAAAATGGCTTTGGCTATTCAGGATCTTTGTGGTTCCATTTGAATTTTAGAATTGTTTTTTCTATTTCTGCAAAAAGTATTATTGGACTTTTCATAGGGATTTCATTGAATCTGTAAATCACTTTGGGTAGTATGAACATTTTAACAATATTAATTCTTTAAATCCCTGAACCTGGCATGTCTTTGCAATTATTTGCATCTGCTTTAATTTCTTTTGTCAGTGTTTTATAGTTATCAGTGTATAAGTCTTTCACCCCTTAATTAGCTTTATTCTTTCTGGTACTATTGTAAGCGAGATTGTTTCCTTAATTTCCTTTTCAGATAACTCATTATTAGTGTCTAGAAATGTAATTGATAAATGGACATTATTTTTTTATCTTACAATTTTGCTGAATTGTGTATCCTGAAACTTTACTGAACTAGTAAGTGAACAGTTCATTAGTTCTAACAGCTTTTTGTGTACTGTTTGGTATTTTCTACGTATAAGATTATGTTATCTGCAAACAAATAATTTTACTTCTTTCTGTTCAATCTAGATGACTTGTATCTGTTTTTCTTGCCTGATTTCTCTGATTAGGACCTACAGTGTTTTGTTGGATAGAAGTGATGAGAGTGGGCATCATTGTCCAGTTCCAAATCTTAGAATAAAAGTTTTCAGTTTTTCATCACAGAGTGTGATGTCAGCTATGGGGTTTTCATATACAGGCTTTATCTGTGTCTAAGTTAATTCCTTCTGTACCTAATTTGTTGACAGTTTTTGTCAGGAAAGGATGCTGAACTTTTTCAAAAGCTTTTTCCTGCATCTATTGAGATGATTATGTGATTTTTATCTTTCATTCTGTTAGTGTGGTATATCACAATGTTTGATTTGTGTATGTCACACCGTCCTTGAATCCCAGAGATAATTCCACTTAGTTATGGTATATGATCCTTTCAACGGGCTGTTTAATTCAGTTTACTAATATTTTGATGAGGATATCTGCATGCATGTTCATCAGGGATATTGGCTTGTCATTTTCTTGTGATGTATTTGTCTGGCATTGGTATCAGGGTGCTAGTGGCCTCACAAAAATGGAAATGTTCATTTTTCTATTTTTTGGAAGAACTTCAGAAGGAATGGTATTAGTTTTCCTTTAAATGTTTGGCACAATTCACTTGCAAAGCTATTTGGTTCGGTGTTTTTCTTTACTGAAATATTTCTGATTACTGATTCAATCTTTTTATTTGCTATGGGTCTCTTCAGGCTTTCTATTTCTTCTTGACTCAGTTTTGGTACCTTTGTTCCTAGGAGTTTAGTTCCTTCCTTCCTCCCTCCCTCCCTCCCTTCCTTCTTCCCTCTCTTTCTCTTTCTTTCTCTCTCTCCCTCTTTCTTTCTTTCTCCCTTTGCCACTGCCCGTAGTGCCGGGCTTGGTGTCAGCGGTGCTGAGGGTGGTGGCAGTGGGCGGCTGCTGGGTCTTGGCCTCGCTGCTTACGGTTGCGGTGATGGTGATGGGGCTGGCTGTGGCAGCCGTGGCTCCTCCCGGGATGTGATGGTAACTAGGCCAGCAGCAGTGAGGCTGCTCAGGGCTCTCTGGGGTCTGCTCGCCACTCCCGCTACTGATCGATTGCTCAGCAATTATTTCTTTGAATAAGCTTTCTTTGTCTTTCTTTTTCTCCTATCCTTTTGTAGATCTCATAATATATATTTTGGTTTGCTCAATGGTGTTCAATAGGTCTCATAGGCCTTTTTCACGTTTTTTCATTCTTTGCTATTGATGTTGTTCCTCTGACTGAAAATTTCAAATGACCTGTCTTTGAACTATTATCCTTTCTTCTGCTTGATCAAGTCTGCTGTTGAAGTCTGCTGAATTTTTTAGTTCAGTCATTGTGTTCTTCAGCTCCAGAATTTCTGTTTGGTTCTTTTAATGGCTTGTAGCTGTTTCTTTCTTTAGGGTTAGTTACTAAAGTTTTATTTTGTTCCTTTAGTGAGTTTTGTTCCTTTTGTTCCTTTATTGGTAACATGTTTTCCTGATCCTTATAGCCCTGGCTTGGTGTCTGTGCATTTGAAGAAGTAGTCAACCTTTTTCAGTCCTTGCATACTAATTTTAACACAGAAAGATCTTCACTAGTTAGCATATCCAGGAGTTCTAGATGGGCCAGCTGGTGGGATCTGTGGGTAGGTGGGCCTTGTGTTGGGGTCATAGGCAGGTAGGTATTCTGCTGGTGTCCATGGGTAGGCAGGCATGGTGCCAAGGTCTGTGAGGGTAGACCTGGTGCTGAGATCCACTGAAGTGGGCCTGTTGCTGGAGCCTACAGCAAAGTCAAACATTCCCTTTGTTCCTTCTTTCCCCACAGGAGAACTTGTGGACTGAGGGGACCTCTTTTGTGGTGCTGTGCTGTGCATGCAGGCTTTGGGGAGGGGCAAAGTGGATAAAGTAACACTGCTCTTCTCACTTTCTCCAGTGCATCTTTTGTGGCTTCTGGGCTTTACTTCAGCTTTATAACCTTTTACCTGGGTTCCAGAACTCTCATGATATTTTTGATCCATGAATAATTGTTAAATCACTGTTTCTGTGGGGAGATGAGGTCTGGGATATCCTATTTCACCACCTTGGTGTCACCACTTCCATTACTACTTTTAATACTCTACTCTGGACACTACTTAAGTGCCTGTTAACAACAGAATGAGTAAATACATTGTTATTTATTCATAAAACATGCTAATGCCAAATAATTTATAATTATATATAAAATATTGATGAATATTACAAATATAATATTGAGAACAAAAAGGCCAGAAACAAACAAAAAGAATATAAATAGTATGATGCCAGTTACATAAAATATAATGAAAACATTGCTCTCTAGTGTTAGACATCAGGAGAGCGGTTGTACTTGGGGCAAGGTAGTAAATAAAAGGGAACAGAGGAGATTTTTCTGAGGTGCTAGTAATGTTCTGTTTGTTGATCTAGGTGCTGGTTACATGATGTATTCGGTTTATAAAAACTTATCTAGCTCTGTTTTATGTACACATTTCATTCAGTGGCTCTCCCTGTCTACCCTTTCCTGCCATAAATGTTCCATCCTAAGCCCCGTGTCCCAATGGCATTACTGCAGGTCTTCCTCTTATCCTGCTTCTGCTCAGGCCAGACAGCAGACATTTGTCCTGTGTCCATTCTCTCAAATCCTGCTCTTGGCTACAACTAATCTAATAAACTATTTTGAGTTCAAGAGTTAAGAACTGATAATGACTAAATGTGAAATGTGTCATTTTTTTCCACCAGAAGAAAATTTTACTTTAATTTTGAACTTTTTTGTCTTCAACTTTAGAAAAGAAAAATGGGAACATGATGTGTTGTTGGCTGGCCACTAGGGGATAGTTTTTGGAAAGGCAGCTATGGCTGGCATTCTTCGAATCATAAGACCCAGGCAACTAATCATACATAAGCCTGTCTTGACCATTTTGTGAAGTGAATTCTCTAGAGCTCTCTTCACAGTTTCAAAAAGGTTATTAGATCCCCTTTGTCTTAATGATGATCACAACTTCTAAATCATATTCTTGTTTATTTCTTCAAAGCCCCTCTTGAAATTACCCTGATTTAATAAACTGGAGATTCTATTTGGTTTAAGAATGAAATATTTGCAGCTCAGAAACTGAGAGAAGAACTGGTTTTCATCAAGTTCTTCACCCTAGTCCAAATGGCAGAGGGACATGTTTTGACCAGTTCCCATTTGACGTTTCTGAGTAATCAACAAAGCAGACAAACCAGAAGGGTTTATTAGCACTTTGTTCTTCTTTGAGGCAGAGTGCTGAATAAATGTATTTTTCTCTTTGGAAAGAAATCTTACTAGTAACCATAGCAATAATAATTCCATCTCCAAGTGAAAATTATTATTGTTATCTTCGTTGGCAGCCCCAGTTTCTTTCCTGTCACAAGTAGACAGAAGGCAGACACCGTCTTGAAGTCTATAAAAGGCTCACCTAAGCAGGATGGGGAGCAGCTGTTTTCGCTCTCAACTGAGAACAGAACAAGAGAATAATGGCTTAACCATAGAATGAGGGGCTTAAGCTAGATATGAGGAAGTGGTTCCTGGCGGCATGCTGGATAGGTTGTCATGGGAGTTTACAGAATCCTCTTCTTTAGAGACCTTTAAAAATAGCTTAGATAATCTATTCGTGGAATGGCAGATGTATGTTCTGCTTTGCCTGTGTCCACTGCACATATATATACTCTTTAGACTGAAAGCAAAGGCTACTGAAAAGGCCTCTTGTCCCACAGTACCGGACATACGTCATGGGCTCTGGAAATGTGAAGGAATGAGTGAAGCTGAGAGTTTGGATACAATAATTTAGCAATGATCAATTATAGCCTAATAGTTTGTGACTAAATACTGGCCCTATGGTTATTGTCCTACAATCATTTTAATAAAACAAAATTCAACCAGATGACACTATTTGGCTGGAACTCTCGTTGAAGAGTTCATTGAATCCAACTCCCTTCTAAGTTGTTGACTCTACTCTGTTCACTTGATGATTCTACACTAGCTCTTGAATAAAAATTAAATGTTCTCTGAAGTGGTGGTTATATCCTTAAAAAATGTATTCAGATACACGTGGGGAAAAAAAAAAAACATTTACAGAAAGAACTTGAACCAGAGTTAAATCTGTGCATTCCTTCTTCCAGTGGAACTAATTCTGTCTCATCAGAGGAATGTGCTAAAGAGAGCTTTCATTAAAAAAGTAATGGTCAGAATCCTGCTCAGTTCTTCAGCAACCATATTTTACCTCAGAGTTGACATTTATATGCCAGCAACTCATTTGTTACAAATTCTAATTGCAGAGCAACAACCCAAAAAAGGCAATGCAAAGGCAAAAAGAAAAAAGTCTCAGAAACCCTTTGAGATCCCATCTAATTAAAAATGCAAATTAAGAAAGAAACCTCAAGTCATAAGTCCTGTTCAGTCTTTTCAAAGGCACCAATTACCAGTGACTCATTGGGAAAGGGACTGACTTTAATTTTAAAACAAATTTCTCAACAGTATCCCATTGGCAGGAAATTAAAATGACTACCAGCTTAGTAGAACAATTAACACTATAACCCTTGTTATCCAAATTTTACCCATTCTTGTTTTTCTGTTTCTTTAGCAACCACTAATGTAGACCATTTTCCACTGAATTTTTCAGAAGCCCTAAGAACATTTTGTTTTTCAGTGATTAGCAACTTCATCTCTGAACTAATCCACTCCTTCTGATGAAACCATATTGAGGTTCATTCCAGGAAAGAACAAACTTCTTGAGAGAAACTAAAAGAATACTTTAGAAGGCAAGATAGGGGAGAAAGTTACTGCAGATTGAAGGCCCTCAGACAGCAGAGGTGGACTACGAAGGATCCTTGCTAGGCCTGAGTCTGGCCATGTGTTACTATGAATGCATATCATATGTCAGGGCCTGTGTTGTTTTGTCTTCAGGTATTAATTTATAACTTAAGCATTATACTTTTTATTATGAGAAGTAACACGAGTTGTGGAATCGAATTTTTTTAAAGACTTAAAACTTGAGGCTGGGCACGGTGGCTCATGCCTGTAATTCCAGCACTTTGGGAGACCAAGGCAGGCGGATCACAAGGTCAGGAGTTCGAGATCAACCTGGCCAATATGGCGAAACCTCGTCTCTACTAAAAATGCAAAAATTATCCGGGCTTGGTTGTGTGCATCTGTAGTCGCAGTTATTCGGGAGACTGAGGCAGGAGAATAGCTTGAACATGAAAGGCAGAGGTTGCAGTACGCCGAGATTGGGCCACTGTACTCCAGCCTGGGCAACAGAGTGAGACTCTGTCTCAAAAAAAAAAAAAAAAAAAAAAAAGAAGGCTTAGAACTGGAAGAGAAATAATATATAATAGATTGTCTAGGCCAATCTCTTTAGTCTTAGGCTCACTTAGTATGAATTAGATGTCTGTATCAGTCAGGGTCCAACCAGAAGAGAAAAACCACACAATGACACAAACAAAGAAAATGTAATATAAAGAATTAACTATAACAGAAGATTGGAGTAACAAGGGATTGGCAAATAAGAGGTAAAGAGATGTCTGAAGAATATAGGGTAGCAGATGAAAGGAGTAGTCACTACCTCCAGAACTGATGTAGTATTCCAGAAAGATTCCCTTCTCCCTTCCCTCCAAGCTGAGATCCAGAGAGGCACAGCTGTGGCTCACTAGTTAATAAAAAGTTTACTAAGGTGTCAAACAGGTGGACTTTGCTAGGAATTCATCCTCTGGGGTGCTAGGGGAAGTTGTCACTAGTTAGGTACTGCACCTAAGAACTTGCTGAACAATCCCATAAAGGATCAGCCAGGGAATGTTATGATGAGGAGGTTCCTTGCCAATGCACTCCATTGCAGAGACACCTAAGGGAGGAAGCTGCTGCACTCTGGACCTGCTGCAGAAGCCAGGCATTTGGATCACTGACACTGCAGGAGCCAGGCGCCGGAGAAGCTGCCTGGGCTGCAGGCCCTAGGGACTGTGCACCCTGTGGAAGCTAGGTGCTGGGGAAGCTACGCATGCAGCAGGAACCCTGCCCTAGGGAAGATACTTGCACTGCAGGAGTGGAGCGCTGTGGAAGTTGCAAATGCTTCAGGACATTGGCAAGAAAGCACAAAGGAACCAGGAAAGAAAACTCCATCCTCTATCAGTGTCTTTCTAGCGTCCTCTACTGACAAAGTTTGACATTGTGCCTGCCGGCAAAGGAGAACTATTTAAAGGACCCATCTCCATTTTTTACAGAGCAGGCAATAAAGTTTAGATTTAAAACTAAAAAGCAATACACTGATAATGGGACAGTGCCTATATTATATGGACACACATTTTGCATACATTACCAAATTTATTCCCTATGATACACCTAAAAAAGTAAATATCATCATGCACAAGATAGAGAGGTCCCAGTGTTATTAAAAGGTTACTGAGCTAGTAAGCACCAGAGCGAAGATTCAGATTTAACACCAAGCCCATCCATTGTCTTTCTGTACTATATTTTCTCCAATGATGCCTAGAGGTCTTGGAAAAGTGGTGGCCTAGTGGGACAAACTCAGGGACGGCCTGGGTATGAGGAGCATGAAATGGGGATGGGAGGGATTCTAAAAGGCTGGACTGTGGGGGGAATGGGATTGTATTGCTGTGAGTTGTGGTGCCTGGGGAAACTTGAAAGGCAGAATCTGGAGCAAAACTGAAATTAGAACTAAAACACAAGTCCACATGGGCGAGGCAAAGAAACTGAGGTTAGGCTTATGGCAGGCAATAGGATGAAACTGGGGGCAGGGACACACCAAAGAAAATAAGTCCCAAGCACAGGTCACCAACTCCTTGAGATGAATTGGCACTGCTGACTATGGAGGAGACCGTGACCATGCTTCCATGGCCACAGAGGGTGGCTAGGGGTGTGATTTCTGCTCATCAGGCTAACAAGTCAATGGTTAAACTAGGACTATAGCTTGTCTCTCTTAACTCTGATTTCTGTGCTTTATTCACGCTTGTTTTGACCACCTATTAACTCTAGCGTTGGACAGCAATAGACAAGAGTGAGTGAACCAGCTGGACCCCAGAGCATTTTGCTTGTTGAAGTTATCAAAGGGCACAAAAGTGGAAGATACTGATTGAGCTTAGTTCAGTTTAAACATTTGATGTTTTTATAGCACTGTGCATTCTCTTCCTTTGTCTTCCATGAACCTTTAGGAGTGGGTGTGTGGTAAGGGCTCAGGAGCCATGGTCACAGACGGAGCTTCACATCGTCATCAGTGTTTGTCAGGCCTTCCAATCATGGCTACTTGGCCTTGACTGAACATTGGAAACACCTGGAAAATAAATAGTAATGCCTAGGGCTATTTTATACCAATAACAAGAATATACTTCCAAGTTCCTCAGATGATTCTAGTGTAAATCTAGGGTTGAGTATTACTGTCTTTTCATTCTTTCTTTCTTTTCTTTTCTTTTCTTTTCTTCTTTCTTTCGACAGAGTCTGGCTCTATCCCCAGGCTGGAGTGCAGTGGTGTGAACTTGGCTCACTGCAACCTCTGCCTCTTGGGTTGAAGTGATTCTCCTGCTTCAGCCTCCCCAGTACCTGGGATTACAGGCACGTGCCACCACACCCATCTAATTTTTGTATTTTTCATAGAGACGGGTTTCACCACATTGACCAGGATGGTCTGGATCTCTTGACCTCGTGATCTACCTGCCTCAGCCTCCCAAAGTGCTGGGATTACAGGCATGAGCCACTGCACCCAGCCCACTGTCTTTTCCTGACTGTAGCAGAATGACATTGAGAGAGACAAAAATTAAGTTAAAAAATTAGCCCTATTTTCTCCTTTACTCTCCTGTGGGATTCTGAGATTCCTTTACAGAGCAGTCACCCACTCATCTGTGTGACATCCCAGGAAAGAGTTCGAACTCAGTGCCAGTCAAGAAAACAGGTTAGTGACCCTGCAGAAAGAAGTTATTAATATAAGGATGTACTGGTTTCTAAAGCCAAGGACCAACACCACATGGAAGACTGGCATTTTCTTTGTTGGAAGGGAAACTTGTTACAGATCTGAGGCTGATCCACTTGTTGGCCTTAAGTAAATGAGGTGTGCTCCAAGCAGCTACCTAAGGGTACGATTTTAACCAGGAAATTCTAATCTTCAGTGACATATGCGATGGGGAAAAGCAATGAGACATCATTTTGCTTGGTGATGGGTGAAGCCCTAAAGACTCAATCTGGTCTTGATGAACATCCAAAAATCTGGATGTGAGCACCCCGCTGAGGCAGGAGTTTCTGCCAATGACGAGGGTAGGGAAGTCTGTGGTTTCTAGCAGTGTCAGATTTGTTCAGTTTGGATTTAAACAAATACTATAATTTCTGTCCTAGGGTATAAGCAAGCAGGTTTTAGTGTTGTATGCAGATGCCATTTCTACCCATGGTACTAGTTGCCTATCCAATATAAAAACAAAACGTTATTTAACCTTCAATTTGCTCTATGTCGTTCCACATTATTTAAAGTAATTCCCCTTAGCTTTGTGAAACAGAATAAAATTCAGGTTCAAACAAGATAAAATTCTTTAAAAAATTATAATGGAAATTTTCAATTCTGTGCACTGAATAGTAGAATAAACTCTATTTTGTGATTCATCCAGCTTTCACAATGATCAACTCGTGGCAAATCTTATTTCACCAATGTACTTGCCTACTATCCTCCACAATATTCTTGTGAAGCAAATTTCAGACATCATATTATTTCATCCACAAATATTTAAATGTATAACTCATAAGATATATGAACTCTTTAAAATAACATATAATATTTACGATAATTACTCAATACTAATACCCAGTGTCCCAACTACTAGTTATCAAATGTATAACAATTAATTCAACTTTTTACATTTTGTCTAAATCAAGATCCAAATAAGTTGCATACATTATAATTAGTTAAAATGTCCAAATTTTCTTTTAATTTATAAATTTCCTTTATTTTTTTCCCTCTTGTGATGATCTACTGAAGAGTCTGGGTGGTTTGACCTGTAGGGCTTCCCACAAACTAGGTCTTGCCTCTTGTACCTCCATGGTATCCTTTAACATGTTTTCCTGTTCTATATATTGCTCATGATTTAATTGTTGGATATATACATTCAGGTTTTTGGGGCAAGACTATTTCAGAGGCAATATTGTGTTCTAACATCAGGCAACATATAAGGGCTGGTTCCCACTATTTTGTAATCTTAGCAGCCACTGATTATCAATGCCTAGATCCATTTCTAATCCCATTAGGGATTAGAAAATAATAAATTCAGCAGGGTGCAGCAGCTCATGCCTGTAATTCCAGTACTTTGAGAGGCCAAGGCAGGCAGATCACTTGAGGTAAGAAGTTTGAGACCAGCCTGGCCAACATGGTGAAACTCTGTCTCTACTAAAAAATACAAAAATTAGCCAGCATGGTTGCGTGCACCTGTAGTCCCAGCTACTTGGGACGCTGAGACAGGAGAATCACTTGAACCTAGGAGGCGGAGGTTGCAGTGAGCTGAGATTGTGCCACTGCGCTCCAGCCTGGGCAATAGAGTGAAACTCCATTTCAAAAAAATAAAAACTAGTAGTCCCAGCTACTCAGGAGGCTGAGGCAGGAGAAGTGCTTGAACCCAGGAGGTGGAGGTTGCAGTAAGCGAAGATCATACCACTGCACTCCAGCCTGAGCCAAGAGCAAGATTTTATCTCAAAAAAAAAAAAAAAGAAAAGAAAAAGAAAATTATAAACTCACATTCTATCATTCTATTGTTTTTTAAAAATTGGAACACATACATAAATTTTTCTTCATCTTTTTTTTTGGATCCTTAGTAGAACAGCTCATATAGGAAAGGAAGGATAAAATATTGATTTTATTTCCCTTTATTTCTCATTTATTAATTTTAAAAAATAATTAGTGGTTTATAAGATTTCTCCAGTGGTAGTCAATTTCTTAAAACAGCTTTGTGTTATAATTGACACACAATAAATTACACTATTTCAAGCATGTGATATTCTAAGTTTTATAATTTATACACAGCTGTGAAACCATCACTCTCTATGGCCAGGATGATAAACATATCATCATTCCCAAAAGTTTCCCCATTACCCTTGGTAACCCCTTGCTCCTATCCTCTAAACCCAACCTGGATTCCCCAGGCAACTCCCACTCTGCTTTCTGTCATTTTAGGTTAGGTTATACTTTTCTAGAATTTTATATATAAGTGTAATCATACAGTGTATCTTCTCTCTGTCTCTGTCTTTCTTTCTTTTTGATACAGAATGTTGCTCTGTCTCCCATGCTGCAGTGCAGTGGTACAATCATAGCTCACTGCAGCCTTGACCTCCTGGGCTCAAGCAGTCCTCCCACCTCAGTCCTCACTCTCACCACTAACCCCCATCAGTAGCTAGAACTATACGTGGGCAACACCACACCAGCTACTTTTTCTTTCTTTTCTTTTTCTTCTTTTGTTTAAGTAGGGACAGTGTCTTACTATGTTGACCAGGCTGGTCTTGAACTCCTGGACTCAAGTAATCCTCACACCTTGGCCTCCTAGTATTGAAATTACAGATGTGAGCCACTACACCAGGCTGTCTCTCTTTTCTGAATTTGGTGGGTAGTCTGTCTTCTTTCATGCAGCATGATTATGTTGAGATTCTTCTATATGATTACATGGATCTATAGTCTATTACTTTTTATGTCCTTAGTATTCCATTCTATAGATCTCCAGGTTCATAACTTTTATCAAATTTAGAGAAATTTTAGCCATTGTTTCTTTCAACTTTTTTTTGTTTTTTTACTGTTCCCTGCTCGACTCTCTTTCAGACTCCAATTTCCTGTATATTAAGATGCTTGAAATTGTCCCATGGCTCTCTTATTCTTTAAAAAAAATTTTTTCTCTTGGTGTTTCATTTTATATAGTATTTATCTCTATGTCTTCAAGTTTGTTTATTTTTTTATTCTGCAATGTCTAATCTGTCGTTAATCCCATCTAGTGTATTTTACATCTCAACCATGTTTTTATGTCAATAAGTAATATATAGATATATATATACAAAACCTCTATATATGTATAAAGAGAGTGAAAGCTATATATAGATGGAGAGCTATTGAGAGCTATAGATATAGATATATAGATAGTATAGAGATATACATGTATAGATATATTTTCATCTCTACATGTTTAATTTTTTCTCTAGGTTTTTGAACATATGGAGTACAGTTATAATTATATTTTTAAGTGTTTTTATCTACAAATTCTATAGTCTTTGGATCAGTATTAGTAGGTTGATTTTCCTCCTCATTGCAGATAGTATTTTCCTGCTTCTTTACATGCCTGTGATTTTTTTATTGGACATTAAATGTGATTTTTACTTTGTTAGGAGCTGGATATTTTTTAATTTCTATAATTGTTCTTGAGCATTGTTTTGGGATACTGTGTAAGTTACTTGAAAAAAGTTTGTTTTTTTTAGGTTTTGCTTTTAAGCTGTTTCACTTCATGTATTACTTGGTTTCTCAGTACCAGAGCCTAGAATTTTTGTGCAACATTAACTTTCCCCACTATTGAGGCAAAGCCCTTTGAGTACCCTACTCATTGCCTTGTGAGTTAGGAACTTTTCCACTCTGTCTGGTGGGAATGGACCACAATTTCCAGCCCCGCTTGAGCACCAGGGATCATCTCCTCTCATCCTTTTGGGGAGTTCTTTCTCCAGCCTGAGGTGGCACCCCCACAGATGGGGGGTGACGCTGAATAGCGCACAGACATCCCCAGGGGAGTACTCAGTGGAGTGTTCCAGTTCTCAGCAGGCAGGTGCACGTTGTGGGTAGAAGGCATACATCAAGAGTTCCATTTTGGTTATGTAATATTTAAACTGTGTGAGTGATCTTCAAGTACGGATGTTGAATAGAGAGTTGGAAATGTGAGACTGAAGCTCAGAGATATCTGGGCTAAAGAGATACATTTGGAAACCATGTTTATAAAAGATGTTATTTCACTCAGAGTAATGCATGACCTTATACAGGAAGTGATTGGAAAGAAGAGACCTGGATTTAGACCTTTGGAATGCTAACATTTTCCAAATCAAAGGGGGAGATCATAGAAAGGAGACTGAGCAATAACAACCAGTGAGGTAGGAGAAAATTTGAGAGAGAAAAAGGTGTCATGTAAGTTACCAGGGAACATGCTTTTCAAGACAGAGGGTGTTTTTGACTGGGTCACATGTTGCTAAGAGTTTAAGATGAGAACAGAGGAGATTTGGTAACAGGGATGACATCACTAGTGATCTTGACAAGAATAGTTTGGGCAGAGCAGTGAAGGCAGAGGCCATGTTATGATGGTTTGAAGAATGGGGAGTTGAAGAAAGAAAACAGCACATGAATACAACTCTTCCAAAGAGTCTTGCTCCAAAAGCAAGAAGAAAAAAAAGGAAACCATGAAGAGGACTGCAGGACTCAAGTGAAGCCTCTGACTCAGAGAGATAAAGCATCTCCCTCTCTTTTCTCAGGGTTTGCCTTTTACATGAAGTGAAGTTTGTGTAGGTATTTCTCCATCCAACTCCTTTTACTTTTCGTCCACAAAGATTACTGAAAAATCCTGTCATTGTGTGGTCCATCCGGCTTTGATTTTGGTGAGCTTATAGCTATTTTAGTGGAATGTTGTCATCCAAAGGCATGGGGGCTGCAAACCAGATGCTATTTGCAAGCAGTACCTCTGCAGAATCGTCTCAGCTGGTCTTCCTACCTCCAGTCTTGACTCATTAAATCCATTCCTCCCATTGCAGTAGGACTACTCTCTTTAGAATCTACATTTGACCTGCTTTTAACCATGATCAATTCCTTTCAAGGGGAATAAGCCCAAGCCCCTTATCAGGACATAGTTAGGAGGTCCTCCATGACACAGATCTGCCATCTCTCCAGACTCAGTTCACAGTTCCCTGCCTTACACTTTTCACTCTCACCCTTGTAGTTCCCCCACGTACACTAGGCTCTTCCATTCTTTGATGGCACCAACTCCCATATTTATTTACCCACATCTCTTTACCTGGCTAACACTTATCTTTCAAGACATATGCTTGATGCTCAGGCATCATTTTCTCCAAAAATCATTTTCTTCTCTAATCTTTTAGAGAACTGCAAGTTTACATCCATCTCCATAAATCATATTATGTTGACTTTTTTAAAGGTGGGGATCTATTTCCTCCACTAGACTGTGGGTTTCTCAAGAGCAAGAACTGTGTTCTGATTTTCATTTTTTTCCATACTTCCAGACTTCAGCCCAGCCACACATAGAACTGAGTAGAAAATCAATAAATTAAGCTCAGTGGAAAGCAGGACAATCGAGACAAAGATTTCAGAGTAAACAAAAGTTAAAGTGAGTAGTGCAGGACAAAGGTTGTGAATAGGATGAGAACCTTGGCCTTCCTTTTTGATTCCCTGTGGCAGTGGCTTAAAGGAAATGTTAAGGTAACATGAACTAAGACAGAACTAATAAGCTGGAGCCAGTTAATGAGGAACTTCAAAAGCCAGGCCAAATAATTTCAGTTTGAAGGCAATTTGGCCACAAAAGTTTTAAGTTGTTAACATAGAGAAGGAATGATTGTTCAATAACAAAACAACAACAGCTGGGAAAAACCAAATGGCATCAAATATTTCTAACAAAACAAAGTTAATGTTCTGTTTTTACAACTACTATTTTAGATAACCGGCCTTAGTTTGAAGCCTGGTGTTTTGCCTTATCCAGTTTTTCTTCTTAACTATTATCATGTCAAGCTATAGAGGCATCATAATTATGTGGCTGAGAGTGTGAATTCAGTAGCCAAACTTCTTGAGTTTATTTTTTAATATATTTTATTTAAAAAGATAGAGATGTGGTCTTGCTATGTTACTCAGGCTGGTCTCAAACTCCTGGTCTCCAGTGATCCTCCTACCTTGGCCTCCCAAAGTGCTGGGATTATATGCATGGGCCATTGCACCCAACCAGCTTCTTGAGTTTAAATATTGGCTCTGCCCCTTACTGACTTGTGACATCAGATAAGTTACTTAGTGCCTCAATGTCTTCTGTAAATTCAGGATATTGACATCTACCTTACAGGATTGCTGAGAGAATTAAATTTCATAAGTATATATCACTTACAACTGCATCTGGCAGGCTGAACACCTTATAAGTGTTTGTTAAATTAAAAATTAACATCTAAAATATTAGACCTCATGTAATTAAATAGGCAATGAATGTGAAAAGTACCATCAGGTGTATCTCTCCAAGCTGAGGAACAAATGAAGACTGGGCTTAAGAAAAGATAGGGTCAGCAGTCAACATAGAAGCTCCCTTGGGTCTCCAAGCTGATAAAGCTTTGACCTAGCAAGAGATGGTTTGTATTCTGCCTGCCCACTAACGATGTTGGAAGAGAGTGATTCCCTGTGCAGAATAACTGTAAAACATCTATGGCCTGGATTAAGCCCCTAGGTTGAGAGGCCATAATCAAGGCAAATTTCTGAGAGTTCCATTAATAACGTTTTCTAGAAGCTGCCAAAGTCCAGCTACAGTAATTATGCAGTTAGTTTGCTGAATCAGCCAATATAAGCTTCCCCAGTCCTGTTGCTAATTAGACTCCAGCCACTCATCTCATTAATAAGCTTCCAGTTCATTTGCATGAGAGGAAAAATTGTGGGTATGGGAGACTTTAATGGAAACCCAAATCACCTTCAACATGTGTCTTTTTTATTAAAATATTTAACCTTTTATTATGACTCAGAAACATCTGTTGGCATTACACGCTAGGAAAAGACATGATGAATTCAGTATTTGCCAGCAGTTCTGTAGTCCCTCCTCCTCACACCTGGCCTGTTCCTGATCAAGTAGCAGTAAGAAAAGATAAATGAATATGATTAACTCAGTATTAGAAATTTGCAGGTGAAAGAAACTATCTGGTTCAATTCTGTCGTTTTATAAACCGGAAAACCAAGCCTCCAAGAAGTGGTCTGATTTTCTTAAATGCCAGTGGAGCCGGTACTAGAGCTCAGGCCAGTCCTCCTCTGACTCAGTAATTATTAAGTCACCTTGATGTACCAGGCCTGCAAAATATCTGATGAGAGTAGCTGACAAATAGCAGTAGCCTGTTACCTGATATCGGGCCTTAACTTCCCTTCACTTGCCTCTGGAATTCAAGGAAGAAGAATATAATTACCATCCCTTCATCCCATTTTTAAGAACTGTTGACTTTATGTCCTTAATAAAGCTTGTATGATAGGCACAATTTTGGTCCCCATGGCTTTTGCCTTCTGAAGTCATGCCCATTGCTATGTTATATTATATGGCAAAAGGGACGTTGAAGATATAATTAAAGTTACTGATCTGCTGACCTTAAGGTAGAGAGATTATCCTGTGTTATCCAGGTATTCCCAGTGTAATCAATGAGCCCTTAATAGCAGAAGAGGAAGACAAAAAAGGAAACCAGAGAGCTGCAGCAGAAGAGGAAGATTCCAAGGAAAGAGAAGGATTGAATGCACCATCATTGGCTTGAAGGTAAAGGCGGTCATGTGTCAAGGAAATGGAGACTACAGTCCTACAACCTCAAGAAGCCGAATTCTGCCAACAACCTGAATGAGTTTGGAAGCAGAGTCTGCCGGAGAGACTGGAAAAGAACGCAAGCTGGCCGACACCTTGACTTCAGCTTTGGAGGCCCTGAGCAGAGAAACCATCTGAGCCATTCTGTGCCAGGACCATGAGATAATCAATGCATGTAGATTTGGGTTACTAAGTTTGTGTTAATTTGTTATGGCAGCAATAGAAAATGAATACAGCCTGAGTCCATCTATCCTACTCCATCTTCATGACCACCTCCCCAGTCTAAGCCACCGCCTTCTCCTTCCTGGACCACTGAAACAGGCTGTGAATTCCTCTCTCCACAGCCATTCTCTCTCATCTTCTGTGAAGTCTTTACTCTGTAGTCCACATGACTTTTTCAAAACAGAAACCCGATTATGTGATTCCTGCCCCAAACCTCACTCACACATACCCTAAGATACCTTAAAACTCTTCAGCATCTTCTAGTGGCTCTTAGACAAAGAACACAGAACCCTTTATGTGGCCTGTGAGCTCTCATGTGGATGCCCCCACCCACCACCCCGGCTTCATCTTGACCACCCTCCCCTCACTGTCTCTGCTGTTCTCTCACTGACCTTCTGTTTCTCCTTCTCTCTGTCATGCTCCCTCCCATCACAGGGCCTCACAATGCTCTGCCCTATGCTTGGAGCCTTCACTTCCTCTCCCCTCACCCAGCAGATATTCACTCTGTCGCTCTCAGTTTAAATGTTGTTTCCTCATGGTGGACTAGGTCTGCTTGCCCTCTTAGATGCTTTCATGGTCCTTTTTGTTTTCCTTCACAGCACTTTTGAGAGCTTGTAACTATACCTTTAATTCTGTCTTTATTTGATTTTGCTCCCCAGTGGGAATTAAGCCCAGTAATATAGGGCTTTTCTGATTGAGATAATATGTTTAAAATACTCATCACAAGCCTAAAAGAAAATAAGCACTCAAATAGCAAATACTATCATATATAGGAAGGGCCTTCAAAAAGTTCATGGAAAATGCATATTATGAAAAAATTATGCATGGATTTCAAAAATTCCTTTTGCACCAGAATAAACTCTTTCTATAACATGTCTGAATGAAATCTAGTTTGAAGGGAGACACTAAGAAGGATAAGGCATCAGTTTGAAAACAGCCCCTACTAGAGCAATATGAATTCTGCTAAAATTGAAGCAAGAATAAACATTGAATTTATGGTTAAGCTTGGGTGGAAAAATGGTGAAATAATTGATGCTTCATGAAAAGTTTATGAGGATGATGCCCCAAAGAAATCAGCAGTTTACAATTGGATAACTTGTTTTAAGATGGAACGAGATGATGTTGAAGCTGAAGCCTGCAGTGGCAGATCATTTAAATCAATTTTTGAGAAAGAAAGTCATCTTGTTTGTGCCTTAATGGAAGGGGACCAGTGATTAACAGTACAAACAATGGCCAACACCATAGACATCTCAACTGGTTCCAGTCACACAAGTCTAACTGAAAAATTAAAGTGCAGCAAACTGGCCATCTGATGTGTACCCAAATCATTGTGCCTAGATCAGACAAGAGCAGAGGTTTCGGTAAAAATTTTAAACAAGTGGGATGAAGACCCTGAAGCATTTCTTCCAAGAATTGTAACAGTAGATGAAACATGGCTTTACTCCTATGATTCCGAAGGCAAAGCACAAAGCAATGGCTACCCACATGTGGAAGTGGTCCAGTGAAACAAAAGCAGTCAGGTCAACAAAGAAGGTCATGGCAGTAGAGTTTTGGGATAGTCAAAACATTTTGCTTGTTGAGTTTCTGGAGCACCTAAGAACCATAACATCTGATTATTGTGAGAAGGTTTTGAGAAAGTTAGCCAAAGCTTTAGCAGAAAATTGTTAGTCTGAGTGGTGGTGCATGCCTGTAGTCTCAGCTACTTGGGAGGCAGAAGCAGGAGGATCACTTGAACCTGGGAGGTTGAGGCTGCAGTGAACTGAGATCGCACCACCACACTCCAGCCTTGGTGATAGAGTGAGATCCTGTCTCAAAAAAAAGTTTAAATAACGAATTTTTTTTTTTTTGAGACAGAGTCTCACTCTGTCACCAGGCACCATGCTGGAGTGCAGTGGCACGATCTCTGCTCACTGCAACCTCCACCTCCTGGGTTCAAGCAGTTCTCCTGCCTCAGCCTCCCGAGTAGCTGGAACTACAGGTGTACAACACCATGCCCAGCTAATTTTTTGTATTTTTTAGTAGAGACGGGATTTCACCATGTTGGCCTGGATGGTCTCGATCTCTTGACCTCGTGATCCACCCGCCTCAGCTTCCCAAGAAAATTTTTTAAAGAAAAATGCCCAGCAAAACTTCACTAGAGTCCTTCTCCACCATGATAATGCTCCTGCTCATTCTTCTCATCAAACATGGGCAATTTTATGGGAGTTTTGAGGGAAAATCATTAGGCATTCACCTTACAGTCCTGATTTGGATTTTTCTGACTTCCTATTGTTTCCTAATAGTAAATAATCTTTAAAGAGCATTTATTTTTGTTCAGTTAATAGTGTAAAAAAAAATCCATCATTGACATTGTTAAATTCCTAGGATGCTCACTTCTTTAGGGATGAACTAAATAGCTAGTCTCATTGCTTACAAAAATGTCTTGACCTTGGTGGAGCTTATGCTGAGAAAAAACATTTATATTTATTATTTTTACCTTGTAATTAAATTTTAGATGAACTTATTAAAGTATCCTCATATATGAAATATAATATTATTAAGTATAATCATTACGATAACCTACCCAGAACTATAGAAAATGAACCCCTAAACCCAGCCTACAGGGAAGAATCTGAGAGGAAAGACTCCTTGGAAGGGTTTTAAATTACAAGCAGCTTTAACCAGGTGAAAGAGTGGTGGGAGAGGGAAAGGTATTCCAGGAAAAGGGGGTCACATGAGCAAAACTATGGAGATGAGACACAGCATGATGAATGTGGAGAACTATGCTGCTGGCATTAGTAGCTACACAAATCCCATAATAGACATGCTTTGTCAAAGCAGGTGTCCCAATGCCTGCCTGGTGTATAATTTGGCACATGTGCATGCCCAGCCAATGAACTGAATATTGCCACACACAATTCCTGGTGCCCTTCTTCCAAGTTGGCATCCTCTGCAAGTGCACCAAAGGGACCCATCTAAGGCTGGCATGGAAATATGGAAGCAGTGTGAATGACAGGATTTTCAACTTTTTGACATTAGATTGTGATTTTTTTTTCTCCAACCAAACAACAAATATTTCTTGTGCTCATCTCAGGACCAGGCTCTGTGAAGAATGCAAAGAAAGTCTAAGACTTGACTCCTGCTATCAGAATAATGATTAATGTAAAGGGACAATATAAATATATATACAAATAAAGAATAATTCAGGACAGCACATGTGGCAGATGTTAGTTGCCTTTCCATGAGTCATTCTCTTCTCCTTCTTGCTAGTACAATCCCAAGTTTGCTCAGGTATAGCACAGACAAAACATGCTCTGGGAATGTAGGCCTCTACCCCAGCTTCAGGGAAGGAGCTGTAGCTGAACTAAGTTAATCACAGACATTTCATTTCTTATTACCAGTGATTGGTCTAGGGTTGGGCATATGAATCCCTTCTGGAGAGTGAAACATAAAGGAAAGTCTCATGGGTTGCGAAGATTCTTTTCTGTGTACCTTCGTTTCTTGTGCAAGGTGCTATTATGGATAATTCTGTGCTTTGGACCCATTTTGCAACTATTTGGCAATAAACCTAAGTACAAAAACCCAGGCTGGGCGTGGTGGCCCATTCCTGTAATCCCAGCACTTTGGAAGGTCGAGGTGGGCCAGGAGTTTGAGACCAGCCTGGCCAACATGGAGAAACCCTGTCTCTTCTAATGTATATATTAAACACACACACAAATTAGCCAGAATGGTGGTGCATGCCTGTATTTCCAGCTACTCAGGAGGCTGAGTTATGAGAATAACTGGAACCCGAGAGGTAGAGGTTGTAGGGAGCTGAGATAGCGCCACTGCACTCCAGCCTGCATGACAGAGCAAGACTCTGTCTCAAAAAAAAAAAAAAAAAAAGAAGAAGAAAGAAAAGAAAAAAGAAAAAGCCAACACACTGAGAATGGCAGAGATGAACCTGGGTTCTTGATGATATGTTGATCTTCAATAATAAAACTGGTATTATCTATATCCAGAATTGTTGTGATGTGAGATCACACAGTTCTTTATTGTCAAAGCCACTGTTGACCTTGGAGTGAAAGACATCCTAATTGGCACAAGATAGACGAGAGACATAGTACAAACAGTATGGGATTTGAGGTCATAGGAGTTAAATTTCTAGGATGCTCACTTCTTTAGGGATGAACTAAATAGCTGGTCTCATTGCTTACAAAAGGCTCCTGTGCTGTCTATGCACATGGGAACAAACCTTTTGTGAAATGATGAGATTGAAGGAAAATAGCCTTTGGAGTCAAGAAATCTGGGCCCTAAATCTAATGCATAGAACTTTGACATCATATAAATTGCCTACTCACACCTTCATACCTAGGTGTAAGAGTGCATAATATGTTCAGTTTGGTAGCTACTCATTAACTCATGTGATCTGATATGAAATAATTAAATTTATAAACTGTATTCATTGGAAGAGACTCAAGTTTGCAAAAGGTAACATTTATTTGAAAAATCCAATGCAAGACTCTTTGAAACATGTTGTACTACTAAAATTATGTGTTTGTTTACAGATAATGACATAATTGCCAGAGTGATAGAGGAGTAGAGACGTGGAAAACTAACATGCTATAGTCAGTACCTTAAAGAGCAATCAGAATTAAATAACAGGTTTCTGATATTCTAATGGAAATCAGTGATAAAGGAAAATTCAACTGATATACTTTTTTGATAGTTATGTTTTAATCGAAAATAATATTTTAGAGTTACAACAGAATTGCAAAACATAGTATGGAAAGTTGTCATATACCCTTCACCTAGCTTCCCCTAATGTTAATATTTTAAATATTTATAAAATCTATAAAATTAATCTTAGTGTAATACTATTAAGTAAAGCACAGAATGTATTTAACGTCCTTTTAGCTGGTCTAGGGTCCTATTTAGGACTCTGTACTGCATTTAATGATCATGTCTTACAATCTCCTCCAATCTATAAAGGTAGCTCAGGTTTACCTTTTTTCCATGACTTTGAGACTCTTGAAGGTTACTGGTCAGTGACTGTTTAGAATGTTCTTCAATTGGGTTTGTCTGATATTTTCTTATGATTAAATTGAGGTTATGCATTATTGGAAGGTTGCCACAGATGTGATGTGCTCTTCTCAGTATATCGTATTAGGGGTACTTGATGGCAATATGTATATACTGATAGGGTTAACCTCGATGATTTTACTAAGGTAATGTCTATCAAAATTCTCCCCAGCAGTAGATTTTCTTCCTTGCTTCCTTTTCCCAGATGAAATGAGTATTCACTAATGTCCTAAGGCCAGAAGTACTTATTGCCCTTCTCCTCACAGATGAAGACTTTTGCCTTATAGGAGAGATAAAGGAAAAAGATCTAGGGGACTATCTTGCTGCTCTCTGTGGCTACTCTTCCTCTTCCTGAAGTCTGCACCCCAGTAGACACTTCTTAGGACTCATCTGATCAATTCTGTGAGTGCCTGATAGGGTTCATGGAGAACAAGATTGCAAGAGAGTGAAGACTCCTCTAATTTCTGCAGGCCCTGGGGATCACACTATGTCACCAGCCAGCATTCAGCCCTCACCAATTCGTCAGCTGTTGCAGGAGAATTCGTCTTACCATGTGTCCATCCCAAGATGAGCATGTGCCTGCATTTCCTCCCTCCCTGCAGACACTGTCTTTCTGTAGATTTTGGGCCAGTTGATTGCTTTGTCATCCCAATTCTTCTGTGGGTTCAAAAAAAGTCATGAATTTGAAGTTAGAAGCCTGAGATCTTCATATACACATATATGAATTACACATGTATGTAAACTCCAGGTAATTTTTTTTTTTTCAGACAGAGTCTCACTCTGTCATCCAGGCTGGAGTACAGTGACGCAACCTCAGTTCACTGCAACTTCTATCTCCTAGATTCAAACAATTCTCCTGCCTCAGCCTCCCAAGTAGCTGGGATTACTGGTGCCTGCCACCACATCCAGCTGATCTTTGTATTTTTAGTAGAGATGGGATTTCACCGTGTTAACCAGGCTGGTCTCGAACTCCTGACCTCAAGTGATCCACCCACCTTGGCCTCCCAAAGTGCTGGGATTATAGGTGTTAGCCACTGTGCCTGGCCCGGTGTCCTTGAGTTTTTGGAAACAGAAAGTGAAAGACAGAACTGTGTATCTGGATGCATGCATTTGTAACGTATTACCTTTCCTGTTCCTCAGGACTTTGTAAGTTTTGGAGGAGAAATAGAGGCTTCTGTGCTGTCTACGCACATGGAAAAAAATATGAGATTGAAGGAAAATGGTCTTTGGAATCAAGAAATCTGGGCCCTAAATCTGATGCATAGAACTTTGACACCATATAAATTGCCTAACTTCTCATGCCCCCAGATTTTTCCATCTGTATAACAAGGAAAATAACATATAATGCCCTGGCTTGGGAGGGTTGGATTATAAAATGTTAAAGAGCAAATATTTATCTGAACTAGAAGTCAGCATTCTTTTTCCTGTAAAGAGCCAGCTTGTAGGTATTTTAGACTTTGCAGACCACACAGACTCTGTCCCAATTATTCAACTTCAACGTTGTAGTGCAAAAGCAGGCATAGAGAATACGTAACTAAATGGGCATAGCTGTGTCCCATTTTTATTTACAGATTTTTACTTACAAAAATAGGTGTCAGGCCAGGTTTAACTGCAGACAGGCAACAGTTTCTGACCCCTGTGCTAGATCAAACCTGCCTGGGGGCACATTCAAGGCACAATCAGATGGCCCTGTTACTTCCTATTCAAGATGCCCTACTTCTCTCACCCCTCAGCTGGTTGCTCATGTCAGGCTCCCATTCAGGTCTGTCATTCCAGGTGAGGGTGAGGGAAAAGTTCATCTCAGATTCCACAAACTGTTTTAGTTATCCATGCTATAAGGGGGTCGTTACTTGGTCACTATGGTTGAGAAGGTGCTGTTGCTTCTGCACAGAAAGTTGATCCCACACCAACTGCTATTGCCTGGGCCTGCTGTTGAGTAGCCCTAGCTGTTTTTCTGCAGCGGCTTGCTTCCATGATGGGTTTCTTCCCCCCCGAGACAGAGTCTCACTCTGTTGCCCAGGCTGGGTGCAGTGGTGTGATTTCGGCTCACTACAACCTCTGCCTCCCAGGTTCAAGCAATTCTGCCTTAGCCTCCAGAGTAGCTGGGACTACAGGTGCATGCCACCATGCCTGACTAATTTTTGTATTTTTAGTAGAGACAGAGTTTCACCACGTTGGCCAGGCTGGTCTCGAACTCCTGACCTCATCATCCACTGGCCTCTGCCTCCCAAAGTGCTGGGATTACAAGCATGAGACATTGCTCCCGGCTCCATGACGGTTTTTAGGAAAGGCCCCTGAGCTAGATTCCAGGGCTTAAATCCTAGCTCTGCCATTTGCTAGCTGCAGGTCTTTGTGCTAGAAATAACTTCACTGTATTTAGTTTCCTCATCTATAGAATGGTAATAATAAATCTCTGCTTCATAGGACCATTGTGAGGATTAAATTAGTACGTGTATTTAGAACAATGCCTGGCACATGATAATTGCACAATAAATCCAATATTATTCTCTTGGGCAGCATTCTCTGTGCCAGACACTGAGTCTGAAGAGATAAATTCATCTTCTAAGAAGGGAAATTGTTTTCCCCCATCTCATCCTTCTCCTCACCCTGAACCAGATACCCCTCCATAGGTTAACATGTGTCCTGGGGCCCCTAGACAGGCTGCATGCTGACACAGAATTAGCATCCTGAGGGGAATGCTGGGGTCCTTAGAGCCCTACCTTCCACCTTCCTGACCAGGCTTGGGGCTGGGTTCTCCTTCTCTGCAATGAGTTTTACTGCTCCCACCACCTCCAACATACACGTGAGTTGAATTCCTTCTCCCCTCAGAGGTGAATGTCTCGTCCTCTCACTTAGACAACTCTTTCTCTCAAAGTTACACCTGCAGATGCAACCTAGATTTTACAGGAACATTTCCAAGCTTTTAACTCCATATATAAGGTACCTGGGATGTAGCTGCTTCTTACTAAATTTTTATTCTCTTTCCCCTAAACCAACAGAGCAAAGCAAAAGTAAAGAATAAAAGAAATAATACTTGGCAAAAAAAAAAGTTCTTAATTTTTGGGTTCCTACTTGGGAGAGCCAAGGTTGCAGGACAAAAATGAGCAAGTGGTAGGCATCAAGGGTCATTATGAGGACCCAGTACTTTCTCCTGCTGAAGAGTATGAAGTGATGATGAGCACGATAATGACGAAGATGTTGATGATGCTCAAGATGTATTGACCCCTTCATACCTGGAATAGGGCTAAGCTCATGACATACTTAAGCCTCACGATAACCCTGTAAGGGTGATTGAGGAAGTTGAGGAAACTGAAGAGAAGTATTATTCATCCCCATTTTATAGCTGGGGAAACTGAAGGTCGCAGAGAGCCTGTTCAAGGACACATAGCTAAATAGTGGCAATTCAAATCCAGATCAGTTTCTCCCTAATATCCTTGTTCTTAAGCTCCTTGCTCTCCTGCTACACGAGATGGTGGTACAGCCAGAAGCCTTCAGGTGTATATGAATAGGCATTTGGCAGCCTCATCAAGTTCGTGTATGGCGGCTTTGCCAGCTGGACCTATACCTGGAATAACAGGAGGGGATGCAAAAGTGGACAGATGCTCATTAGCCAAGTGACCAATGGGAGTCAGGGGATGGGAGAGCTAAGGGACAAAGGAAACAGAGCTGTAAGGCAAAGGGAGCTGGGGTGGGACCTCTGGCCTCTCCCTGAAGTGGGGGAGGAGCGTCCAAAGCCTCACAGAAAGGTCAGGCATGTGCCAGGTCAGGCAGCTGTGAAAAGCCTTTGTTTCACGGCTGGGACATGGACTTGCTGACTTTCAAAGCTAAGTGGCCAGGCTGTGCTTGGGAATGGAATTTAGGCTTAGGTAACTATATAGCTAGAATGTGTTTCCTTCAAAGAGCATTGCAGAGCTGCACTCTCTGGCTTTGGGAGCAGACTAAGGCCAACTGCAGTTGGCTTAAGAGCCAGTCTAGTGGATGATTTATTTAGTTTAATTCATGTGTGCGCATGTGTGTGCAAATGTATGTGAACATGTGCAGGTAGCTATCTATAAAGGTACACGTGTGTTAATATGCATCGGCCGTATGTATTCCTGTGCTCACCACCTGCACACATGCCTGTGTAAGTACCTTGACACTTAGAGAGGTGAGTTAAATGAACAGACGCTTGTGAGCCTGCCAGTTGTCTTTTTGTACTGATGGGTCAGGGCCATTGTTTGGTACAATTAACCTGGGACTCAGAGACTTGCAAATGAATTCAACGGGGTACTGTGGCTTGGATGTCTTCCAGCATGTGGTGTGTAATGAGGGTTGTGTTTCAAAGCCTTCATCACACTAGACTGCCAACTTTCCTGATACCTTGTGCTTTGGAGGACACAGGCAGAGTGGAAGTATCAGACTGGAAAATTGCCCAGTGATCTGTTACAAACATATTGTCAACTGCTGGAGCCTCCAGTGCCTGTCCCTGCAGTGATGGGTGAATGCCATTCCCTTTGGCTCTTTGGAAGCCATGTCTGTTCTGATTCATACTGTTGTAGAAAAAGCAGCATGCCTAGAGATGGAGGCATTCAAAGACATGAGCACGTTGTCTGCAAATGAAGGATGGTGTGGGGGAGTGTGGGGGTTAAATGTAATCACACTCGAATATGGGTGGAAAACTTCTCTCCCTTCTGCCTCTGCCACTGCCTCTACCTGTGCTTGTCCCAAAGCCCCATATCAACTGAGTAACATCTCCCACCTGCTTTTTATTATATAGACAGTGGGTACCTGTCCATATAATAAACATTCTCCACCAATTACAAACATTCTCCACCATCAGATCTACAAAACAAACTTATTTCAAACCTGATATTCAAAGGCCTGTGCACAGTAGGCAACTGACTTCCTAATACGTTTTGAGGGTCCAGAGAAGTGTCCCTATCGGCCAAGGTGGGTGGATCACCTGAGGTCAGGAGTTCAAGACCAGCCTGGCCAACATGACAAAATCCCATCTGTACTAAAAATACAAAAATTAGCAGGGTGTGGTGGTGGGCACCTACAATCC
Organism: Plecturocebus donacophilus; assembly: GCA_004027715.1. Lineage (NCBI taxonomy): Eukaryota > Metazoa > Chordata > Mammalia > Primates > Pitheciidae > Plecturocebus > Plecturocebus donacophilus. The sequence continues at coordinate 33,602 of PVKP010006413.1, forward strand.
AGCTACTCAGGAGGCTGAGGCAGGAGAATCACTTGAATCCAGGAGGTGGAGGTTGCAGTGAGCTGAGATCCACCCACCTTGGCCGATATGTACATTTTTATTTAATTTACAGTATATTGTTACCTGGCCAGGGTCATACATGAGAAAACGAACACATTAGCAGTGCTTTCTTTCATTAATTAATCCATTATTACCCTTGGCCTCTTGCAGGAGACTTGAGAGAATGGGACACAACACATTATGGGCAACTTTTGATGAGAGGAGCTAGAACTGAGTTGACAGCAGTGCTGTAGGGTATGTGTGTTGTGGGGATGGATACATTATGAAAAACAGCTGAGATAAAAGGCAGTAGTACACCTTTTCCCTAAAGAGCTTGTAGATACCTAATAAGACAAAATAGACATGTTCACCAGTTAGGTGAAATATACTCAAAAAGGAAATTGACAGATGTTCCCCAGTGATTCTGTTGAGTGATGAGTGTTGTGGGTGACAGGGTTCTGTGGAGTTCCTCCAGGTAGTCTTCCTAGAATGGCTTTTTAGCTGTGTTGAGAAGGGCTGAGGGATTGCTTAGCATCACACAAAGCTAGTTTCACTGGTCAGGGAGCAGGCAAGAGGTAAACTACTTTGCAGAGGTCCATTATCAGATGATATTCAGGATGGCAGGTGTTGATGAGAATGAACACAGTGGAGAGAGGATGTCAGAGTTGCTGGCTGCCTGTTCCCGCTGGTCCAGGGAAGTGATGAGCATAAAGAAAACAAATAATTGAAATGGACACAAATCAATTAGACGATGACAAATAAAAATTTTAATAGCCCAGGATGAAATGTTATTAAAAATGACTTGTCTGAGCCTGATGCCTTTAGATTTACATTTAAATGTAATTAACACTGAATGGCACTTACTGCTGTTCTTTTTCTGCCAGCTGATGGTGTTCTTTAGAGCGCTATGGAGATACCGGGAAACATTATCTTTAAAAAATTCTCTTCCCTATTTTCATTCATTTGTACTTTAACTTACCTCATTATACTGCATTAGGAGAAAGAGCATTGTTGCTTCCTGGTGCACTCACTCCTGCAGCTTATTTCCCCAGATGAAATCATCATCAGCTTAACACATCACAGCCATCTTCACAGCAACAAGCTCTATCCTGAGAGCACAGTCTTGAGCTCATATAGTCTTCATTCCCCAGGTTATTTATTACTAAAATGATTTGATATGGAAAAATAGACTTGGGTTCCTAAGACTTTGGGGCAAATTGCTACTTTTGTTTTTCAAGAGAGCTGGCTATCAATTAAGGAAAATATGTTTTCAGAGCGAGATTGACTTGGTCCCTTGAATGCTGTGGCTAACCCTCCCCCACCACTTTTTTTTTTTTTTTTTTTGAGATAGAGTCTCACTCTATGATCCAGGCTGGAGTGCAGTGGTGCGAGCATGGCTCCTCCCAGGTCATTCCCCTGGCCTCAGCCTCCTGCATAGCTGAAACCAAAAGTGCCTGGGTTACAAGTGTGAGCCACCATGCCCAGCCTCTACCTCTCCCTCTGTTTCAGGCTCTTCATTGTGAAAATGGGAAAGTCAATTCCTACCTTGCAGAATTGTTTGCAAAGATCAAATAATTAATGGATGCAGGTGCTTTATGTCCATGATTGTATTTTATCTACAAAGTAAAAGCTATTGTTCTTGTGTTATAATCCATTCCAAAATTTGATGACTTAAAATAACAAATTTTTGATCTCATATAGCTCTGTGAGTTGATGGGGCTCAGCTGGGGTTCTGCTGGCCTTGCTTGGGATCTCTTACGTGGTACAGTCAGAGGCAATTAGGACTTAAGTCACGTGGGCTCAGTGGAAGTGCTGGAATGTCTGGGTCCCTCTCTCTACATGGTCTCAGGGCTTCGCCTCTCCTTGTGGCCTTTTCATATGGTGTCTCCAGGATAAACTTCTTACAAGGCAGCTAAGGGCCCCCAAAACACAAAAGCAGTGTCTACCAAGCCTTTTAAAGCCTAGGTTCTGAATTCCCTTAAGATCACTTTCAGTTTCCTTCTGTTTATTCAGTCGGGTCACAGGCCAGCAGAGTTGGAAAGTGGGAGGGAACTGCACCAGGGCAGTAATGTCAGGAGGCATGGCTTATTGGAGACCATGTCTCTTGGAGTCTGGGCACGATGCTTTCATTTTACTCATGAAAAAACATAGGATTAGAGAGTTAAGTAGTTTTCTCAGAGTCACAGACCTAGTAAGTAGAACCAAGATTTAACCTGAGGCATCCTGAGTGTCAGAGCTTACATCTTTGACCACAGAGGTAGTTACTTAGAAATTCCTAAAATAGTGCCTGGCACATATAGGGTACTTACTCATGGAATCTAATTTTATTTCTTTTCCTCTTTCTTCACTTTAATTCGTAACATTTATACTATATCAGTTACTCAACTATTTATCTTCTGTTATGTGCCAAGCACTGTGCTATATAGGTACTGAAGATAATACAGCAAACAAGACAGACCTACTCTGTCCTTGTAGACCTTACTGTATTTGATATTTATGTAATTAGCAAATAAAAGGTGCTTGAGAAAAGGCCCCTCTCAGTGAGGCCCGGTGTTTAGGATCTGGTCACTGGCCTGATATTGACTTTGCTTTTAGCTGAGTGGTGGAGCCTGGAGAGGGGAGCAGGATGGGAGGAACACAGACCCATCATGCCTGCCTCTTGCAGCCTAGGCTTTGGGGAGGTCATCTAAGCCTGACTTTCAGATCAGGGCATGCTAGTTAACATTCCCTAGACCACTGATAAAGGAGGCATCCAGTTAATAATCTGTACTTTTTTAAAGTAACTTTTACTTTTTCTGTGTTATATGACTAATGCTTGCTCATTAGTGGAAAAGTAAGAAAATAGGCAAAAGAAGAGAGAAGAAAAAAAAATTCCATTATCCACTAACCAGAGGTAATAATTAATGACATTTTGGCATATTAGTATTGTACCGTATCAATAAATCACATTTTTATTAAGAGTATGCTATGTGTCAGGAACATACTAAATGTTCCTATTTGTAACCAGATTCTTTTCTTTAGCAATATATCATGAATATCTTTCCATGCCAATAAATATAATTATAGACTATGAGCTACATTTATTCATTATCTGCCAATATATGGATATCATATAATTCATTAGCCAGTTGCTTATTGTTGGATATCTGATTTCTCTGCAGTTAGCATTTTTGTAGCTAAATGTATGTGCACATTCTTAAACATTTGTTTGTATAAGTTTCTCAAAGTAAAAACATTGAGAGAAAATCTGTGCATATCTTTCAAGCTTTTGACTTTTTTTTTTTTTCAAATTAGGAGACACCGCACCCATCAAAGTGCCCAGCATTGAGTGTGTACCCATTTTCTTACTCCCTAACTAACATGAATGGCTTTTAGCTTAAAAAAAAAAAAATTACTACTAGCTGATAAGCAAAATATGGTATCTTGTTTTAATTTGCAGTTATTTGATTAATATTGAGGTCTGACATTTTCATATCTATACTGACTATTTGTATCCTTCTTTTGTAAGCCAGTGGTGCCTGCCTTTCATTTGTCTGGTTCCTATGGGTGGGCCGCTTTGTCCCATGTCTCAGCCCCAAAATGAGCCCCGTTTCTCGTGGCTAGATGGTTCTTGGTGCCTATTTCTCCCAGATCTTGCCTACATTTCACTTCCTCTTGCACTGCTGCCCTGGCTTACCTCCCCAGGGATGGTGGTTCTGTCCCTGATTCCCGGCCTGGGGACTCACTTCCTTCTACCAGGTATTCAAATCTAAAAAACTGTCTACTTCTCAGATATGCTGCCTACTGGAATCTGCTAATCTCTCCACCCCCAGCTGATTCCTGAGAATGGGCCTCTCCCATGCCAGCCTGTTGCCTGTCACCTGCCTTCTTGCAGGATCCCCTCACGTTCAGATTCTGTCTTTTTTTCTGTGCCCCACACCTGCTCACCCCAGGCTGATGCTACCCAGGTCTAGTCCTCTGCTGCTCACCTCGTTCTTTCCAACCATGAACGCACTGTCTATTCCCATTTTAAGATGCGAGGAAACAGAAACCAGAAAAACTGGTTTACCCACAACAGCATGACAAGTAAGCTAATGGTACCATCTGCCCACAGGGTCTCTTAATCTGAGCTCTAGATTGTAGGAGGCTTGTAAAATTCTTACAATCTCAAAATTGCATGTTTATTTGTATCTATACTTTTTGGAAGAACAGGTCCTTAGTTTTGTAAGATTCCCTAGGACTACGGATCCTCAAAACATGTACTGCATGGCCAAGAAGCATTACTGCTATTACTACTACTGCCACCACTGTCACTAATACTACTACTGATGACAAAATGAGTGCAAAAGCTAGATATAGAACATATAATTTTGGAGGAAAGTAGATGCCAGTGAAAATGTCCTTAAATCAACTTTTGAGGTCACCTGAACAGCTTTCTAAAAGGACCTCTAATCTCTGTCTCAAGTTCTTTGAAGCTCTAAAGTCTTGGGCCTGATAGCTACAGCAGTCACCTAATAAAACTCTGCATGTCCCGAGATAATGGTGCAGGATCACTCTCCACGCTGTCTTCCCTGATGTCAGCAGCACTCTCAGGCAATTGTTGGGAAACTTCCAAAGGCAATACCTGTAAGAAGAGAAGAGAAAACACTTCCTATCTGAGCAGCCACATCAGCACTGCTTTAATTAACATTAAGAACTGGAAATAATCACTACTTTCGCATAAGAGGAAAAGGATGTGCAGGGTGGGGAAGGGCACAAGGCACCCAGGATGACAACAGTGCTAGCATCACTAAATCCTGCCTGCTGGACACTCTCCGGGGTCACATGTATTTCTTAAGTTGATCCCACCGGACATTCAGTTAGGAAATCTGGGTTTCAGGCTTCTATCTGCCACTTAACGATTGTGTGACTTCAGAAAAGTCTCTTTCCCTTTCCAGAAAAAAGCCTTCACTTCCTCACCCAAAAAAAAAGGATTTGGGCAAAACCGTTTTTGAAGTCCATTTGTATTCCAACAGTTCCATAATGGTATTATTCTTTAAAATATTATGTCTGTAATTCTAATTTTTTTAGAAAAATAATAGTGGCATCTTGAAAGATAACTAAAAGGGATGAGCAAGAAGGACTGATATAAAAACGTGGACTAGGATAGTCAATCCCTCATTTCCCCAGGAAAACATCAAAAAACAAACAGAAACTGGCTGAAATAACCTACAGGAGCTCTGAAAACAGTCAAAACTTTACAGCAACTAAGCAAACATTTAATCAAGGAAAAGCTTCATATAAAAAGGAAGGCAAATTCATGGTGATTCACTTGCCCTTCTCCTACACCCTCCGCAGCTTGGTACAGTGGGTCTGGAGGAGGGGCAGTCAAGTTCCCCATTCCCGCCTTTGAATCAGAAAAGCAGAGAAGACCAGAATTACAATGTTCCAACAAGTCTGGGAGCTCCATGAGAGATGATTCTCTGTCTCACCCAACTTGGAACTTAAGTGAGAACTGGCAGGGCTGCTCATGGAAGCTGCAAGAGACTACAGACCATACACCCACAGAGCTGTTTTTCCAAATAACCAGTTTCTAACCAAAAGCACAAAGTGTACAAAGAAACAGGAAAGCATAGGTTGTTCAAAGGAAGAGAATAAATTGGCAGAAATCATCTCTGAAAAAGTACAGACATTTGACTTATAGACAAAGACTTTAAAACAACTATTTTAAATATGCTCAAAAAGCTAAAAGAAAGCACAAAGAACTAATGGAAGTCGGCAAAAATCAATACATGAACAAAATGAGAATATCGGTGTCCCTTCTATCCATATGTGATTTTGTGATTACTTGTCCTATTTTCTTTCCACAGGCAAGTATTATAGGCAGAAAATTGAATCTGGATTACAATGACATTCTAAGTTATATTCACTGTACAGTAATCCCCCATTATCGGCAAAGGATAAGTTCAAAGACCCCTAGTGGAATCTAGGGGCAGATTGTACTGAACCCTGTATACACTGTTTATTCCTGTATCATAATGGGCAGGTAGCACACAGAACATATATACACTCGAAAAGGGGATCACTCATGTACCAGGCAAGATGGAGCAACATTTCATCATGGTACTCAGAATATCAGGCAATTTTAAACTTATAAATAGTTTGTTTCTGGAATTTTCCATTTAATATCTATAGCCTGCAGTTGACCGCAGGTAACTAAAACCACAGAAGGTGAAACCATGAATAAAGAGGGACTACTGTATCTTCTATATTTTGGAAACTATGCTAGGTGTGTTATATACTTTGTATACTTTGTTTCCTTCATTCACCAACAACTCTTCAAAGGTATTATTTTTATACTCCTTTACAGATAATGGGCATATAATTCTCTTATGTCTTCTTGACAGCTGAGGTCATTTTTGGCTACAGAGAAACTGCTGGAGGTTGTTCCCACAACTTCCCCCACAATTGGCACCATTGTCTCACCCATGTTTAAGCCTCTTTTCCATGATGCCCATACTAACTAAGCTCCTCTGTGCTCTATATCCTATGCATCTTCTCGTAATCCTTTTACTCTGTGATATGCATTTCTCCCCTCTTGCAACCAGGGCTGTGAGTGCCAAAAGGGTCATGCAAATAATGACTGGACAGTGGTTTTTGGATCAGGCAGATTATCAGAATTATCCTGGGACTCTTTTTAAAAATACAAATTCTTAAACCCCACTCAAGATCTGATCACATTCTCCAATAGTGAGGTCAGGGATTTGGTGTGGGTAAACTCTCCTGCAGATTGTAATGCTGGTGTCAATCATGCTTTGGAGAACGGCTGTGGGGACTCTGAGCAGATTGCTCTTGATACAGGGGAGGTTCACCTAGTTTACCTATAGCAGTGGTCAATGAGGAAGTCAAACTCCACCTGCTTTTTAAGGACACATGAAATGCAGATAAATGATCATGATCGAGAGGGCATTTCATCCTTGTACAGGGGCCATGCTAATCTTCTCTGTATCATTCCAATTTTAGTGTATGTGCTGCCGATGCAAGCACTGAAAGGGCGTTTCAGACAGGATAGATGGTATAAACAGGATACAGAGGCAGGAAAACACATGATCTATTAGGAAATAATGAGAAATGTTAGTCAAGGAGTAATAACTGTTCCTGATGCTTCCCTCCATGTAGACAGAGTTCCGTTAGAGTAATAGTCCTGGCCTCTCTATCCCTTCATTCATTCTACCCCAGTGCAGTTTAGGGAAGAAGCTGAGCCTGTGCTTTCCAGCATCTGCCCTTCCTCCTCTTTGGGAGTCAGCTGCTTGTGGGCAACACAGGAGCTGACCCTCTCCTCCATGTCACAGCTTTCAGGAGTAGGTTCTGCTCCTGCATCCAACACTACCTGAGGCTGAGTGGGTAGAAACTTGAGGTTTCAGTATTAATTACTCCACTCGCCTGAAGTTACATGCTACATTCTTCAATATTAATATCTTGGTTCAGGCTGCTATAACAAAGTAACATAGACTGAATGGCTTGTAAACAACAGATCTTTATTTCTCACAGCTCTGCAGCCTGAAAATCTGAGATCAGGGTTTCAGCTCGGTTGGTTCTACCGAGGGCTCTCTACCAGGTTGCATCCTGCTGACTTCTTGTATCCTCATATGGCAGAAAGAGGGTGAAAGAGTTCTCTAGGGTCCCTTTTATAAGGACATTAATACCATTTGTAAAGTGTGCACCCTTATGACCTGACTACCTCCCAAAGGCCTTACCTCCTAATATTATCAATTTGGGAGTTAGGATTTCAACATATGAATTTGTTGAAACTGTGTAGTCCATTGCAATTAGCCAGTCAGAAAACAAAGGTAATATGTTCATCTCCTTTCTACCTTACTTGTTTCATTTCTTAATTGTCTTAGAACTCAGCCAAGAAAAAATGGTGCTATTTGTTAGGTCCCTCAATCCCCTAATAGGAGAACAATGTTGAAAAGGAAAGATGAGGTCAGATTAAAAAGCACCTAGCATGCCAAACTTCATACAAGGAGTTCTTAAATTTCTTAGGGTCACAGATTTTTTGAGGCTCTGATAAAAGTCATGAACATTCACCCCAGTTAAAGATGTATTATCAAAATTATCAGGGAGGTTGTTTAAAAAAAAAAAAAAAAAAGATTCCCAAATCCCACCCAAGATCTCCTAAGCTAGTTTCTTCAATGGTGAAACCCACATTTTGATGTGGGTAAAATCTTCTGCAGACAATTCTGATGTTCACTTAGCATTACATTCTATTTCATGGTATCCACACATTTCCTGAAGTCTATCCATGGGCTGTTCTTTCCCAATGTTAAGAACTCTAGCTTTAGGCAACAAGGGCAGTTGTGTTCCAGGAATGACAAAAGAGACATGGCAGGCTCAGTGACCTGGTTCTGAGAGTGATGTGGGCATTTCGTCTCGATATCCAAATAGACTCTACAAAGAATTATAAGCTTAAAAGAGCAAAAAGGTCAGCCTTCTTGGATTTCCTTGGTGGAATTCATGGCAAATTTGTGCAGGCCACTGGGAGTCTGATGGAAAGAGGTACTGGAGAACACTGGGAAGTGTAAGGGTTTTGTTGTTCTGTGATTCCTATGGCTCCAAGACATGGCTCTCACAGCAGATGATGGGTTATGAATTAAATGGGTGATGTTATATTTGGCTTTTCTCATTAGTGTTTCTTCTGCCCTTCCATTCTCCCCACTGCCCCCAAAAACCTCCCACCAAATCACAGCTTCTTCTTCCTTAACCTAAAGCACGTAATGCTAGCAATTTTGGAAATGGAAACAGGTTAGTCTGTCCAGAAATCTCCAGAGCATTGTAGACTAATACATTAAAATTAAAGGGAAACAGAAGCCATCACAGCAAATTGCAACATTATTGTTCAAGCCAAGATCATCCTAATTATAAACTAGCATTTTTATAGATGTCACAGGGGCTGTTTTAGCACCGCTTTGCTGTTGCTAAAAAGATAGTGTGGAAATGTGATCAGGGATTCTCACACTACTGTCTAACTGGAGGAAAAAAAGAGTTAATTAGACTCTTTTTGCCATATTAGTGAAGACAAGCTTATTAGACACATTTACAAGCTAATGATATGCCTATACTCTGCTATCAAAAAATGCATTTAAATAAACTGATTTACAGTTCAGCCATTTTCATTTCCTTAACCCATATATTCACAATTAGCCAGATTTAATTGGCATGGAATCAGAATATTTCTGGGGCCCCCTCTGCAAGATGCTAATGGTATGTTTTCTGCTCATCCTGACTTTCTAAACCTATCTTGGACCACAGGTATCCCCCACCATGCTTGTTGTCCACTTTCTAGGATGAACAGCCTTGATTTCACTAAAGTCCATTGAACCAACAGTGATGGATTTCAGAGCTGTCACTCATGAAGAGTGCAAAGGTGGCAGGGAGGGGGGAAGACACAAGGGGGACAGGCAGAAGGCAGTGGTATGGCTTGGGTAGCTAGGGCCACATTCCTCTCCTGAGCTTCCTGGGGAAGGGAGCAAGTGTGGAAGGACAGGGGCATTTCCCTCCCCAGATCGGAAACTGAGAGCCTCCCAATGAGTCCTGAGTCACACATTTGGGGCCAGGATAAAGCCCTTCTCCACTGAAGCTGACTTTTCACAGTGCTTTTAGTGATCATTTTGATAAACATAGCCATCTAAGCCTGCCGCAGCTGGAGAACCTAGCTCTGCCACAGCAGGTTACTTCAGTTCCCTAACCCCTGGTTTCGCATTTGTAAGATAGAGATTATAGCAGTTCTTTCCTTAAAGTGTTTTTGAGAAGATTAAATGTGCTACTGTATATAAAGTATCTAGCAAAGTGTCTGGCCTGTGGTAAGTGCTCAGTAAATGTTACCTGGGATTATTAACATTGTTATCACTATTTCTGCACTCTTGTGCTTAAAAGCCTTTGATGGGTCCCTATTTCCTAGAGAGAATCTGAATTAACATCGTCCTCAACATCCTTGAGATTTTCATCTTGATTCCCATTTCCAGCTTACTCGTTATTCTTTCTCCCATAAAGCCACATGCTAGCTCCACAGGCTGCCACCCTCCTCGGAGCATCCCTTTGTCCTGGGCTCATGCCACTCCCTCTGCCTGCACCATCCTGCTCTGCTGACCAGTGGCCCTCCCTTCCCAGTCCCACAGAAAGGCTCCTCCTCCTTAGGAGCTCAGCTCCTGGGGACCTCTCTAGAGCACTGCTCCCTGACACCTGCCCTTCCAGGTAGATAATGGCTCCTGCCCAGATTGTGCCACACGTACCTCTTTCAGGTATCATCTCCTTCACAGTAAGAGTGTAAGTTACCAGGCTGTTCCTCTTGCCATTATGCTTTTCCAGTACAGAAACCAGAACTAATTCCTACTTTTATACGAGGATCTGACACAATGCTAGGCACAACCAGGTACTAAACGAATGTTTATTGAATCCAGTGGAATCGAGTTAAATTAAGCTGATTTGAACTAAAGTTTTAACTAGATCACTTCTAAGGTGCCTTCCAAACTTAAGATTCCACAAGCCCCTGATTTTATAAAATACGGAATTTAACTCCCTTTTCTAAGCCTCAGTTTCCTAGTCTATAAAAAGTGAATGATAATTTCTAACTCACAGGGTTATTGGGAGACGCAAATGAGTTAATTCATGTGAGAAGACCCTGTAAATTTCAACTGCTATGCAAATGTTAAGTAGTACAGACTTTCTTACCTTTGTGCATCTTCTGGGAGATGACAGGATAATAGGAAAGTACATTGTCTGTGCAGCTAAATTTATATTAGGCTGGTGCAAAAGCAATTGCGGTGTTTGCCATTACTTTCAGTGTTAAAAAGTGCAATTACTTTTGCAACCAACCTAATACTTGTTGTAAATGTTTTCCAGTTCCCCTTAGTAAAGGTAATCTAAGGTTCATTCCTTCCCCCAGGGGAAGGGGAGCATTCCCTGCTATTCATTTAAATTGGATAGAATGGGGATGTGTGCTTGGAGTAAGTCTCCATACAGTGTAGCCTTCTGTTCAGATTCCCATCTCAGTTCCTGTAATAGAAGGATGGCAGAGAATGCCTTTTTTCCTCCTTCCCCTTTCTTCAACCTGCTCCATAATATCAAAGCCCAGTCCATCTTTTTATGATGATACTCATCATCAAGACATCATTTGAGTTTGATGCCAGAGACTTTGTATTCCAGTGACTAACAATGTTATGGAAAATTATTTCTTTAGAACTATGCTACTTCACTGTCAAAGAAAATGTCATTTTTGCAAGGTAATAAATGTGGTTTATTGGGAGCGAGGATACATTGAGGTCTGCCATTTAATTTGATAATAGCTCATCCTCAGCAATTCTTTGAGATAAAGTCACTCAAGAGCAATTTCTGGCAGGTACTTTCCCAAGTGTTTCCTGAATCCCTGTGTTCCAAAATGACAGCTCCTGTTTGTCTGAGGCATCTTTTGAAGAAGAAGGATTAATTCACCAAATAGGAGGATTGGAGAGGCCCTCCCTATTGCCACCCAGTCCAGTGCAGTCAATGCCCTATCTCCAGTTTTCACCATATGCGGGAAACTACTCTTAGCCCCTAAAGGTGTGGCTGAGTAGCATTTCTGGCAGCATTCCTATTGTGCCCCAGATGAGCTCAGGAAAGAGACACTCAATTGTGGGAGGAGAAAAGAAAGGGCAACTCTTCCTTCTCTATAGGTAGCTGTGCAGTTGCAACAAAGGCTGGGCCAGATATTTGACCATCCGTGGGAACACAGCCCTGAAATGGGGTTGGGAGCACTACAGAGAATAAGCTATTGGATCAAAGAACTCACAGAGTCATCTTTACTCACAGGACACACCTGTGTGTCTACTATCCTAAGAAATAACTTCATGAAATATTCTGTGTGCATGTTTGGATGTGTATATAATACATTTGTACCTACATAGAATCATAGCATGTTTAAATCAGAAGAAAGAAGACTGTGAGACATTGGAAGACAGTGACTGTTTAAATTTTTATTTTAGGCTCAGGGGTACATGTGCAGTTTGTTATATAGGTAAATTGCCTGTTGCAGGGGCTTGGTGTACAGATTATTTCACCACTCTAGTCATAAGCATGGTACTTAATAGGTGGCTTTTTGATTCTCACCCTCCTCCCACCCTCCACTCTCGAATAGGGCTGAGCCTGTTGTTTCCTTGTTCTGTGTCCATGTGCACTCAGTGCTTAGCAGCCACTTAGAAGTGAGAACATGCGGTACTTGGCTTTCTGTTCCCGTGTCAATTTGCTTAGAATAAGGGCCTCCAGCTCCACCCCTGGAGCTGCAAAGGACATGATGTTGTGATAGTGAATCTTTTTTATCTATTTGCTTCAGAAACAGAAAGGCTGGAGTCCAAACCCTGACTGTTGCTTATTCCTAGTTGGAAAACCTTGAATACGTCCCTCAATCTCCTAAACGTTCTCTTTCTCAACAGCAAAATAGAGATGGAATTAACCTCTTCCCAAGGATTGGATGCAATAATATAGATGAAGCACTCAGCACAGTGCCTGGCATCCTGTAGGAGCCTAGTTCATGGTGGTTGTGATTGCAGTTGTCAGAGGTGATACTATAAGAGATTGCAGTAGTTGCAGTAGTGACTTAGCACTTAGCACAATGCATAGAACACAGGGGAGGCCTAGTAAATGTTGAATTTATGACTGAACAAGTAAGTGGATAAGTGAGCCTACTATCCCCCTTCATAGTTCAGAAAGGGTACTGAAGAAACAGAAGGGTTAAGTGGGAAGAAGTCACACAGCATGATTTGGACTCAGAGCCTTTGATTTGGAGTCCGGAGCTCTTTTAATTATCTCTGATCACCACCTCCTTCCTCACAGCCTCATCATCTCACATGCTTCCCGACATATGTGTGTATGTTTGAGATACACATGCCTGTCTGACAAATAGAAAAACTAAAATTTTGAAGGAGGTGCCCTCTCTGGGTTCCCTGGGGGCTGGTGATGACCTGCAGATGGGTACACTGTCTGAGGCATCTTGTACTTTGCTTCTCTTACATCAGAAGCCCAGGTCTGGAGCAGGGTTGAGCTGGAGCCTGGAGGTAAAGCAGTTAAGCTGAAATTTTAGCACAGATCTCCAGAGATCATGTAGCTGAATGATGTTGGGGAGATACATAAATTTGTCTCCAAAATCTCTTTGCTTTCTTTTTCTTTGTATTGCCCTTTTCTACCTTATCCATTTGATTTACACCATGGTTTCTACCCTACCCAGGAAGTATAGCCACAGCAAGAGAGAAGAAACAAAAGACTTTACAGTCCTGGCATAAATTACAGGTTTAGAAAAATAATTGTCTAGCCCATTTCCCACCATATAGAAGGAAATGAAAAATAAAATCTCTGAACTGACAAGTTGAAAGACAATAGGAATGGAAACAAGAAAGATCCTAGTTTGAGTTTCTGAGAATGGGCCATACCGCCTACTAATCTTGGATTATGTCCTGGGCATTGACATTGCTGGGAAATGCATGATATCCCTGTTAAACTGAAGGAGATGATGGAAACCATGGTCTGCTTTCCATAAAGCAGGGAGGGAGGAGTAGAGCCTCACCCACAGTGGCTCCTTGCACTTTCAAGGTGTCAAGCAGCAGACGCAGAGCAAGCAGACCACAAAGGAAGTCGGGGAAGAGGGGGACAGCCCACCACATGTTTCCTGGGTCCCCAGAGTGGCTGAAAAAGCAGTCAAGCTTTCCTCTGTCTACTCCCCCTCATTGCCCCCAAATAAGCCAAGAGGTAAGAGTTGAGGAACCAGTAGAGGGAAGAAGAGAGGGATGGAGGGAGTGAGGTGGGGTGGAGAGAGAGAACCAGCACACCTGAAAGAGTATCACAGTCTTGACCAAAAAATCCCACAGCGGAAAAGCTTGTGGGCAGAAGACCAGATATGGATGCAGAGATCTCAGCGGGGGCCTGGGAGAAAGTACGATGACAATCAAGAAGGAGATGTAGCCATGCACATCTCTACACATGGACAGTTACAGATCCACGCCAGATACTTGTCTCCACCCCAGTGTGACTATACGCTCCAGAACGTATATGCTGCCCCAGAAAGAAGGAGGCACAAGAGAAAACCTGGAATTTACTGACTTTAAACCAAAAGTGTCTGAATCAATTCTAAATGGACTGAGATTGCTTTTCAGGCCTCAGGTGAATTGGGACCTAAAAATACAACTGAATGTTCCAAAATGTGAATTGTATTTCTGCACACCTGAGGAACCGACTTTAAATTACTTCCTACTATGACTTTTTCTTTTTCTCTTGGAATGCCAGTATGTGACGGCCATTGGGCTATATACCATCATCCGTGCTGCCCAAACTTACTCAGTCTGCTGAGAGCAATCCAAATAGGTCTCTGTTGTACATCAGAGCAGGCCCAAAATACAGACATACACGCAAATGCTTAGAAAACTTTCCAAAATACCTTTACACAGCAGGGGTTTGGTCATGGTGGTGACAATGACATTAGTGATGACTGTATACACTCTAGATATAAAATCCTCAGGAATAAGAGACAGAAAATCCTTAATATATATCATGGATGGCATTCTTAGAGCAAGACTTGCAAATGTTTTATCTTCAAACTCTTTTTATCTTCATATCTCTTCCTTGCACTCCAGATTCATAAATCTATTGCCTATTTGACATGTCTACTTGAATGTGTAACAGACATCGCAATTTAACACATCCAAAGCTTAACCTGTGAACTCCACCCTAGCCCCTATCCACTCCCCAGACAAATCTATGCAACCTGCAGTCTTCTCTCCCATTTCAGGCATGGCAACTCCCTCCTTACAGTTGTTCAGCTGAAAACACTATTCTGGCTCTTCTCTTCTCCAACACCCACATCCAATCGTCAGGACCTCATGTTGTCTTTACCACAGTCCCCTCTTAGCTATGATTTGGTTTTCTGTGGTTTCAGTTACTGTGTCAACCTTGATCCAAAAATATTTAAAAAAATTTTAGAAATAATTCATAAGTTTTTATTTGTGGACTATCCTGAGTGTAATGAAATCTTGCACCAGCCCACTCTACCCTATCAGGGGCTTGAATCATCCCTTTGTCCCGCACATCCATGCTGTCCATGCTACCCTTAGTCACTTAGTAGCTGCCAGTAGATTAACCATCACCGTATCATACTGCTGTGTTCAAATGACCCTGATTTTCCTTAGTTGTTCTATTTTACTATTAGTTGTTATTATTAATATCTTGCCATACCTAACTTATAAATTAAACTTTACTGTAGGTATGCATGAGTGGGAAAAAACATAGTGTACCTAGGGTTCAGTACTATCTGTAGTTTCTGCCAACTTTACCGTAGATGTGCATGAGTGGGGAAAAAACATAGTGTACCTAAGGTTCAGTACTATCTGTAGTTTCTGCCATCATCTGGGGGATCTTGAATATATATCCCCATGGACAAGGGGGTACTACTGTACCTTCAAAAACTATTCAGAATTCAACCACCCTTTAACATCTCCACTACTACTACTCTTGTCTAAACCGTCTCTCACCTGGTTACTTCAATTGCCTCCTACTGGTCTTCCTGCTTTCACTTCTGCCTTCCCTTCAGTCTGTGTTTCATACAGCAGTCAGAATGATCCTTTTAAAATGTAAATCATGTCATGTTCAAAACCCTCTGATGGCTCCTAACTGACACAGACAAAATCCCAAATTCCCAGACCTCTTTCCCAGACCTCCTTTGAAATAAAATTTAGATGTGGTGCTTCTTCAGGCCATATATTCGCTCTGTGACTTGGGAAAGGTATTTGAACTCGCTCCTGTGTGTTTCTGATCCTATGTTCTTAAGTTGGTGGCAGTCAGCCTTGAACATATCAGGCACGTCCTTGCCTTGGGACTTTGCATGGGCTGACATCTCTCCCTGAAATATTCTTCTCCCAATTATTCTATAGAGTGTTCTATTTTTTCAAGTATTTGCTCAAATATCACCTTTAAAAATAAGTCCTCTCCTGAGCACCTCATTGTAAATTGCACCCTTGCACTCTTCCTCTGCACTCCTAATACCTTCCTCTGCTTGGATTCTTTTTATTTTTGCCTTTACTATCTATCACCCTTTTCCATATACCATAATTTTATGTTTATTGCTTGTTGCCTGTCTCCTCTCACTAGAATATAATCTCCACAATAGCAGGGGCTCATTCTGATTTGCTTTTTATGTACTCAGGCACCAAGAATATTGCCAGGTATATGGTAAGCATTCCATAAATATTGGATGAACTAATGAATTAAAATCACTGGACACAAAACATTAACATTAAAAGGGACTCTGAGATTTATCTGGCCAAGTCAGTGGCTTCCTGACTCTCTTATTCTGTTGATCCATCCTTGATCCTGAAACAATGTTGTCAGGCATTTTTTTCCCTTCAGGACTTGAAGTGCAAAGAGATTTAGCCATACTCATTAGTTCATGACAGACACTTGTCAACATCTCCATTCTCCTCCTGCTCCCCTCCCCAGGCACCTCCTCTATTATGCTTAATCTAGATATGCTCCAATAGGAATATGGCATAGACATTGTTTTTTGTACATGTTTTCTTAACTTCTATATATGGTATCATGCTATAGAAGTCACCTTGTCTCTTATTTTTTTCATGCAACTGCATGATTCAAATCTTGCGGTGTTGCTGCATTAATTGTTTAACTGCTGCCTTTCCCTTAGATGAACTCACTACATTTTACTCTTCCATTCTGCTATATAACACAACTTAAAAGCATTTACTTGCAATTGCTTTCTTTTTCAGGATCAGCAATAATCTATCACATCCATGCTGTCTATGCTACCCTCAGTCACTTAGCTGCCAGTAGATTGACCGTTACAGTATCATAGTGCTGTGTTCAAAGAATCCTGATTTTCCTCAGTTGTTTTTATTTTTTGTTGTTATTATTAATATCTTGCCACACCTAACTTATAAATTAAACTTTATAAATTAAACTGATTTCAAATCATTTTTAAGATTAAGGAGGAAGATGAGTTGGGTGCAACAAGAATGAGATCATGTTGAGTACTGGTAGGGGCAGAGAATTTTAAATGAAATTTGGATGTGGTTCTTTTTCAGGCCATATACTCTATCTGTGACTTGGGAAAGGTATTTGACCTCTCTCCTGTGTGTTTTTGATTCTGCATCCTTAAATTGGTGCCAGTCATAGTAACTTAATCATCCTTAAGTTGGTGCCAACTCTCAAAGGGTTGTGACAGTGAATACATAGTAAGGTATATCAGTGAGGAATATAAAAGTATTTCATCAACTAATAGGCTGTACTCAAATAATCGTCATTTTGGTTTGTCTTTTTGAAATTTTTTTTCTTATTTTGTTCCAAAGGTTTATGGGGGAGCAGGTGATGTTTGGTTACAAGAATAAGTTTTTTAGTGGTGACTTCTGAGATTTTGGTGTATCTATCACCTGAGCAATGTACACTTTACCCAATGTGTAGTCTTTTATGCCTCATCCCCAGAGAATTTCATGGAAAGTTCTGCTTTCCAGACATGTGGGCTGGAAATTGCTTAATTAACATGCATACACAGATTGAACATGGTGGATTGTGTTATATCTTTCTCCATGTCAACAGTGGAATGGCTCACCTTCCCTGCAGTCACGTACATAACACCTGGGAGGGCTGCAGCTCAGAGAACGAGTTCATCTAGGCTCTTTTGCGCATTTAATAGCCTTAGTCCCTTCAGTAAAAGCTGGCACCAAAAGATCCTGCCTTAAAAGCAGGACAGTTATCCTCTGCACAAAGTCACCTTTTTGTAATTTCTATAAAATTCAAGTCTTTTCTTGACTGCTGCCCTAAGTGACAGGTCAGAGAGTACATAAAGTAATTCCTAAAGGTACACATTTTACAGTCTTTTGAAAAATAGATTTGCAAATATAGATAGGAAATTTTCTCAAGCTTAGTGAACAACAACCACAACAGATTGTGTGATAGTAATTGGAAGAGGTTTACTCCAAAAACGGAGCAGCAAGTGCATCTTGAATCTCTGCTCCGTTTAGAAGCATGCCTGGTTATGTTGAGTGAGGTGGTAAAATGGTCCATTAGAAGATCATTTTCATGTTTCCTAAGAACCCTCCTAGAAGAAAGCTCATCCTAAGGAGGTAAAGAACCATGCATAAGACCAACCAAAGTACAGGCTATGCTGCTATAACAAAAAAAGGCAAAAATTACAATAGTATGAATTAGAGAGAAGCAGTCCAGGGTAACAAGGTAGCCATGCTCCATGAGGTCACTGAAACATCCAGCTCTCTTCCATTGAGTATCTCTGCCACCCTGTAGTGTATAATCTGTGCTTGAATAGTCAAAGGATAACTACCATGTTTTTTCTCCAACCTACACAAAGGGCAAAAAATATGGAGAAGCCCCCATCTAATTCTTTAGGATCCAGCCACCATTTCAAGCCAACATAAGCATGTATCTTATTCTACTGTGTATTTTTTAGTCTCTTTGTTGTATCAGCACAGTCTGTATTTAAACTAAAACACTGCAGCCCCCTTCCCTTAGGAGATGGTCTTTTTCCTAGGTCCTCAACAGAACCATTAAAATATATTTCAGTCCTGCTTGAAACCTTTGACCTAAACTTGGTCATATTGTCAAATTTCATTACAAGAATGCTCAGGAAATGCAGTTTCTAGCTGAATGACATATAGCCCAGCTACCTTATTGGGGCACAGGAAGAGGGGATCTGTTACTAGAGGAAACAGAGAGGTAATAAGTTGTGGAAAACTATTAGCAATTTCTACCAAACCCAGTATCAAGGCAAAGTTTGTTAGAGAAGAGTGATTCTGGTCCCTGAAAATCAAATTTATCCTTAGCCCAGCCATGTGGACTCATGTCTAGGACCCAGTCAGAGTGCTATAAATAAAAACCAAATGATCAAGCATGTTTAATGAAATGGTGGGTAAGTCTTGGGGGCATAAGCTAACTACTTTAGGGTCCCTCTCACATACTGGAAGTCCCAAAAGGAGAGATAATATCTCCTGTTTAACCAAGAAACAAAATGCAGATATGTTATCTTAAGAGCTCAGTTGTCATTCCTAGCAGATTTCAGGGTCTTTTTGGAGATGGGAGAAACCACAGTGGTAACACATGGGAGACAGTAGTGGCTGGTAGAAGCTTGCAGTACCTTCTAGGACAAAGCAGAATCAATGGCAAGAGATGGTAGCATCCAGCAAGGAGTGAATGGCCTCACTGGTGATGGCGGCAGTGCCAGAAGAGGTGGCAGCAATTTCTGGGTGTGGAGAGAACATCAGCACTGCCTGGGGAAGCCAGTGACACTTGCTGGAGGCAGAGAGAACAGCGATATCCGGGATCCCCACACGGCAGCTAGGGATTTACACCTGGATCCACTTGAGCTCTCTCTAGGGGGCTGCCAGAAATATGTGTATGTGTGTGCAAAGGTGCACGTGCATGTGCGTATATGCTTGTGTGGTTACTTTGCATAAAGTCCTCCACAAACAGGTGCCAGTGAAATTTATATTATAAAGTTGAAATGGCCTCATTGGCATCCACAAGAGAATAAGCCATGAGTTAACTGTTCAGTAAAGCTAAGTTTCATCCTCCAGCCATAAACATATTTTGAAGATGCTCTTAGCACTTTTACTACAGAGTAACTGCAAGCTTTAAACTATGCAATGGAGCTTTAAAGTATGTAATGGAGTTTTTCATTTTTGAGAAAACAAAATGGAGTTAGAGGTTTTACAATTTACCTAGTATCTTAAAATCAGAAAGCTATAAAACAAAAAGCTAAACCCAAGTCACTAGTCCTAGACCCCACGTTTTAATACTGTTGAATGTTCTCACATGGGATGATGTCTCTACTCATAGGGATTTCAGAGTTGTCCACCAAAGCAAGGAGCTGGGTGATTTGGGGAACATTTTTTTGCACAAAGCAGAGCCTGAGAAAGATCTTGAGGCACTGTGCAACCGTGGGGAAATGTCATAGTTATTAATTCTTATAAAATATGTTAATAAGCTTCCCACTATTTCCTCTCATTATTCAGTGTTGGCTTTCTGGTTCTCTGACACTTAACTGTGACAATGCGACCCAAAAATATCAGTGCCTGCAGGCTCCCTGACCCCTAGCTTATCTTCTTCCAACAGCTGGGACATTGGACCCCTGCCAAAGTTTCTGCTTCAGAGTCAGGGCAAATCATTCTCTTCTGTTTGGACATTTTTTAATACTGAAAAAAAAAAAAAGTCGCATGCACAAAAAGTATATAGGACTCAGTAAGCCCTCAACAAATTTTAATATCCTTCCTCTTCCTTGGATCTTCTCAAATTCTCTAAATATGGTTTTATCTCCTTAAAGGTAGAAAAGTATAAAGTTTATCAGTTGAATATTAGAGAAAAACTTCCAACTCTCCAAGAGCACATCGACAAAGCAAGTCCCAGAAAATGCTCCGTTTAGCCATTTAGAAATTAAAAATAAGCCATCAGGAGCCACCACTCCCTACTTAGTGGCCTGTGGCAGGCATTTCTAATTAAACAGCATTCACTTCTTTTTCCCTCTATACTCTTTCCTTTCTGGTAAGGTGCAGCACAGACCACTATCCTCCTCAGAATAGGTTAGGCAGCCACTAGCACATGAAATGAAAGCTATTTTCCATGCCTGCTGAAGTTTATCAGTATAAATACTCAAATGAACCCCAACCTAGCAGTTCTAGGTTGAACTTATTCAACAATTTTTATCCGGGTAATTTGGTCTTTAACAGGTTTAAGTGAGTCACATGTGTCCAGGCTCAACCTTCTGAGGTCAGAAAACATTTGTGCGACCCTGGACACTCCACTCAGCTCCCCTTGGAGCAGGTGTCCTTAGGAATCTGCACTATTTTGGAGGACAAGGAGCACAAATTGAATAATGGTTTATTTCTGTAATTTTATAGTCATATTTGTAGCATTAAATAGCTCTATTACTTAGATGGTTCTAGGGCGAGTTTAGAGCTTTTTCTCCTTTTACCTCCAATAAAGGGAAAATGGAGCTTTTTGCATAAATTGTTTAAAACTTTTAGTTTGGGGAGGAAAAAAGCCGTAATAAGCAATGGATCACATATATTACAACCAAGTTTTCCAATCATGAACTTTTTAAACTTAATGATATCATATCTTATATGTAATTCTGTAGATTGTCACTTCCCCCAAACTAATTATAGATAGCAGTTTCTCAAACTTGCTAGCATGTTTTTATTTTTCACTATAAATCTGTTTATTTTGTATTAACAAAAATTCTGAAATCAATCCATTTGGGTTGGTGGTATACAGAACACACGTAAGCATGTTAACTATTGTGACTTCTTGCAAGTCTAAGTGATTTAATAAAACTTTTAAATTAAAAAAAGAAAATTTGAAGGAAAAAGAAGTCTTGAGATCATGCTAAAAGCACCAGACAAGCAAACAGCCGGCCCCACATAGTCACTGTGGTTGAAAGGAGATGTTTTGTAAACCAGAAGGAGGAACCACGAAACTTGGAGAGACAAGCAGGGCATCAGATCAGAACCTACAGGGAACAGCATAATGTGGGCAAGCATGAGGAGGTCAGATGTCAAGAGTTTGCAGTCCCACCCACACTGCTCTGTGTGTACCTGCTGTGGGGCCAGCTGCCTCTTTACACCTCAGGCTGATGCCACAAAGACATTTTGTATGATTTAACCTAAACCATTTCCCCTGCTAAGCTCATCACTCATATGATCCAGGAATGTTGGTTAAAGAATCCAGAGACCTATATTTAAATTCCAGTCCTGTGTTTCTTTATGGCTAATATGACCTTGTGAGAGCAGCTCAAATTTACCAGCCTTGGTCCTATGTTTATATAGCAGTAGTCAGATAAGTTGATCTCTGAGATCGTTTTTCTTTAAAGTTCTATGATTCTGAGGCGGAAAGGTGGGGGGCAAGGGAGAAACTTGACTCTGGATGCCAAAAAGCAGGAATGAACACCTTTAGAAAAGCATAACAAAGCAGCACTGGAAATTATCTTGCTATTTAGCAGTATTTTGGCCATTATACTTGGTTTTTACATTTGCCAGTTTGTGGCTAAAAATGATAATTTATCCATTATTAACATTTCTTTTCTGATCATTCCATAAAACCATTATAAATTCAACCAAATTTGATAACGTATTAGAGGTCCAATTCCTGGACTATTTCATACTTAATGCATTAGATTATGTAATAACAGATAAATAATTAAAGCTTTTACTATGTGCCAGCTACTGTACAAAGCATTTGTATTTATTAGCTTGCTTAATCCTCCCAACAAAGATATTACATACTTTTATCCCTGGAAGGTGAAGAAACTGAAATTTAGGAGAATTAAGCAATTTGCTCAAGGTTACACAGCTAATAAATATTTAGAGCTCGATTGTTAACTTAAGCAGTCTGACACCGGAGTCTTGGTAACCAAGGAAATGTGAGTGGTATAATATGCTTTATTTTAAAAAGTCTATAAGATAGTCTTATAAACAATAGAGTTTGTGCATATCACATTTATATGTAGCATTTTTCGTAAAATATCCTATAACAAAAATAACTGTGCTTGGAGGGCCTCTGGAAAGGAATGTCATCATTAGCAGTCTACTGAGTGGCTCTGTGATGCCTTCAGCTGTGTGGCAAACACACAAAGTCATGGCAGTTTGAAGGTTATATGCTCTATGCTCTGCCTCTCTAATGCCAGGGTTGCTCCAGGATTTGGCCCCAGGGCTGGTGCACTGGGGGTGCACAGGGAAAATCTGATCCTCCCTCAAGAATTCATGACCAGGAGAATGAATTTGTGCAGGCACACGTAGATACAAATCCGACAAGCACATTAAAGTGGCAGAGGAGAGAGGGAGAGTGAAAAAACTCTGATGCTTCAACAACTGTCCACATTTTCATTTTCAGTCTGCACTCCCTAAACTCTCTTTCTCTCTCCAACCCACTCTAGTATGACTTTCATCCTTCACTTCTCCACTGGAATTTGACTTCTTGTCAAGGGCACCATCAAGCTAGATCTTTGATATTCAAAGTGTGGTCAAAGGGCTAGTAGCTTCAGCATTACCTGGCAGCTTGTTAAAAAAGCAGAGAAGCCTGGGCACAGTGGCTCATGCCTGTAATCCAAACACTTTGGGAGGACGAGACAGGCAGATTGCTTGAGCTCAGTTGTTCAAGATCAGTGTAGGCAACATGTTGAGACCCTATCTCTACCAAAAATAATAATAATAAAACGAGCTAGGCTTGGTGGTGTATGCCTGTTGTCCCAGCTACTTGGGAGGCTGAGGTGAAAAGATGGCTTGAGCCTGCAAGGTGAAGACTGCAGTGAGCCAAGATCATGCCAATGCACTCCAGCCTGGGTGACAGAGTGAGAGCCTTTCTCTAAATAAATAAATAAAAATAAAAAATAGAGAATTGTAGAGTCCCTGCCCCAGCTCCAAAATATGATTTTAATAATTCCCAGGTGATCTCTATGCTTATTAAAGATTGAGAAACATTGACTAGGTCTTCCTAAAGCAAATGATCAATTTTCCTCCCTCATTGTTCTTAGCCACACGTGGCATGGTTGACCACTTTCATTCGTGTAACATTTTGTTCTGGGCTTTGGTGCCATCAGCCTTTCCTGGTTTACTTCCTCCCTCACTGGCCTCTCCTTCTCAGATTCCTTTCCTTGCCTTCTCCTTTACCCTCTCTGCCTCCTCTACCACACTTCCTAACACTGAAGTGCACCAAGTTTTGTCTTTGGCCCTCTTCTTCATCTACACTCTTCCCAGGTGATTTTATCTAGTCTGTTCTAACACTGATGACTCCAAACTTTATACTGTATCTCTATCTAAACCTCTGGCCTGAGCTCGAGACTGGCTATATACATTTACCTACCGGATATATCTGCTCAGATATCTAATAAACACCTCAAAATTAACTTTACTAAAATAGAACCGTTGACCCCACACCCGACCTCTCCAAGTCCATTATCTACCATTTGCTCAGGCCACAAATCCAGGAGGCATCCTCTAGTCTTCTCTTTTCCTTATACTCCACTTCCAAAGCAGTCTATCTCCATAGTAAACCCGAAATCTGAAAATTTCATTTTGTCTCCATTTTACAGCCCTATTCAATCATGGACTACTGCAAGACGTTTCTCGCTGTGCTCCTGCTTCCGCTCTGATCCATTCTTCAAACAGCATCCAGAGAAGTCACTTGAACCAGAAATCAAAGTATAGTGCTCCTCTGCCTAAAACCCTCCAATGTCTTCCCATTGTAATAGCATCGAAGTCCACTATTCTTGCTATATTAGAATGCTTCCGGCTGCAGGTTACAAATACCCAGTAGAAAGTGATTATATTTTACAACTCAATAATGCCAAAGGTCAGTGGCTTTAACGTTGGTTCAAGAGCTTGACAGTATCATTGAAAACCTAATCTCTTCCATCTGTTTGATGCATCATTTTCAGTGCAGCAGTGATGATGCACCACATGAGTATAAGATAGCTGCTGCAGCTCCAAGTACTACATCCACACATGTCCAAAGGGAGGAAGAAAAGAACGCCCTTCATTTTATTAGAAGGGAGGAGAATATTTCTTAAATGTGCTAAGCAGACTCTTTCTAAGATCCCAGAAGTGAGTCACAGTCATTAACTAGCCCTAAATTAATCAATGCTAAAAGAAATGTCCAAGCCAATCACGATTCATTTCTTAGAGAAAAGGGGAAAAAGTATTCCTTCCCAGAGGATGTTGTGGTCTCATTTCTGAATGGGCAGGGGATCAGAAAAAGGGGGAAAAGACAAAAGTGTTTGTTCCACTTTCTGTGCCTACAGTAACTACTTACTTCTCCACCTCATTGTTATTTGTGCTCCCTCATTCACGACCCTCCCACCACACTGATTCTCTTTCTGTCCCTCAAATTCACCACGCTTATATCCTTCTCAGGGCCTTTGCACTAGTTATTTTTCTCCTTGAAGTGCTTTTCCACAAATGTTTGCACAGCTGCCTCCTCCTCAGTTAAGTATCATCTTCTCCGAGAGGACATCCCCAATCACCCTATGTAGTCCTTCCTTCCCACCTCCCTCCTCATTGGTCACTCCATGCTGCCTTGTTCCATTTTTTTTTCTTCACAATTATCTCTATCCAAAAGTATAATATGTGTTTATGTTGTCTATCTTCAGCTTCTAGAATGTCAATTCATTGTCAGGTATTTTGTCATTGCTGTATCTCCAGTCCCTAAAGCAATGCCTGATATATGGTAGGTCCCAATCAATTCTTGTTGACTAACTGGCTGACTATAACTCTAGAGAAGTAACTCCACATGCCTGCTCCTAGGGCTCTGCTGATCTGGCAGGCTCACAAAATGTAATTAGCCAAATCAGTTAGAGAACAGAAGCTTTTAAAGGGATCATTTTGTGGCCAGCTGATTGGCTGGCTTTGTCCACTTCTCAATCTTGGGTGGCATCTTCAAGAAACTATCTATATTTATCCCTCTATCTATGTAAATATTGCAGAGTTAAGCCTATTTACCTTGGGAACCTTGCATTAGAGACCTGAGCAAGTGAGTTACTGCAGCTCCACATGATGTCCTAAGTAAAAAGGACACTGACGGTCAAGAGGCAGTTGTTCTAAAAAGCACAAAGGAGCCCCTCAAACGTGATTTTTAAAATTCTACTTAAATTTCTGTTCAGGATAACAGCATCTCTACTTTTGTGCCAGGACACTAGACCTCAGCAAAGTGGAACTGTATTTTGTTTTGAGCAAATTATCAAGGAGATACAAATGACCAGAACCACCTCAAAATCAGCTTCCTGTGCTTGGACATCACACAGACCAAGGTTTAAACCCAAGGTTTTCCAAGCCTGACTCCTGCCTCGGAAGCCACTTAAAATCTCCCTGCACCTCAGCAGCTTCATCTATAAAGTGAGGCTCGAATCTCACAAAAATACCAGGGGGATTAAACTAGTTAATGCACGTGAAATACTTGGCAGAGAGCAAATGCTCCATTTATCCTGGTCCCATTTCCTTCCAGGTTTTCCAGCAAGAATTGAGGCTTACTAAAAGCAGAGAAATTGAAGTCTGATCATTTATGCTATCAACATACTCATACAATCTCAGAGGTGAAAAAAAATTAAAAGACTTCTAGTCTAACCACTGCTTTTATTCACTAAATAAAGTACTGCAGAATTTCTTTGAAAAACAACCTCCTGGGATACAAAAAATGCCTGAAGATGAGCTTTGATTTCCAATAATTTCTTTTCAATAATCTGATTTTATATACAGCCTGATATACCTCTTCTATTGTAATTCATGGAAGAGAGAGCTCAGCTTTGGAAAAACTCTGAAGATAATGCAAATGTAGCCCCATGCACAGTATCTAGGGCATGTCCTGGAGCACGCCAGGCTCATGTGCTGCCTGAACACCCATTGTGGTAGCCCAGACAGCTTACCAGGATGCTAGTATTGCCTCCCCCAGGGGAGAAATTGTTACCTACAAAGAAAGACACATTCAGTTTTCCAATTCTCCCAAATCACCCAAGGTCTTGTTCCTCAACAGTGAGTCAGTAGGTCAACTTCATTAGTCTGCCTTGATGCCTAGTGTTCCTATGACTGGCACAAAGAAGCTACACAGCAGTGTGGTCAGATAGTGATACCGAAAGGAGATCAATGTGTCCCTCTCTGTTCTGCTAAATATCTCTTTGGTAGCATGTGATAAGTTGCTGAAACTTTTTAGGCTTCAGCTTTCACATTTGTAAAATGAGAATGTAGGACTTGATAACATCTCTAGAAGTTCTTTCCATGTCTAAATTTGTATGTATATCAATATTCCATATATTTTCTCTCTTATCTTGTCTTGGTTTTCGGCAGAAGGGAAATTCTGAGTAGAAGGTTTGAGGGTTAAGGCTGCTAACAAAAACTACAAGTAGCCCCTCGTATTTACAGATTAATTAAATTTCATTAATATTTTCACATGAAATAATCAATGCATATTGTGCAACTGCTTGGTGTCAGAAAATAGGGAGGCAAAAAGAAATTTCAGGCTTTGATGCTACCCTTAAGGACGTTATAGATTAATTGTAGGAAGAGATGAAGAACAATGCAATAATCCGTAGGCTAAGTGACATATTAGTGATAGCTCCGGTTGATTAAAAAGAACACTAGTCAGAAAGATTCGGTAAAAAGCTGAGTTGTACCACCTACCGGGTCTGTGAACTTGAGAAATCAACTTACGCATATTGAGCATCAAGTTCTTCATTGATAATAGGAAGGCAGTAATACCCACCCCATATGACTGTTAAGTGTATTTCATTCAGTTAAGTAAATCACCTGGTACACTCTTGCATAAATCTTGAAAACCTACCTGCACTAAATCCTATGCAAAGTTTAGAAAATGCAGATGATGAAGTTCTATTCTCAAGGAGTTTACAACCCAGTGGGTAAAACATCCACAATCACAACCACAACCACAAGAACCATTAAAAAAACATTCAAGCAATTGCAGTCAGTATAGTGAGTCCTACTAAGGTTTAAGCACCAAGAGCTATGTAAACACAGAGAAGAGGCTCCTAACCTCTTCTCCGTGATCAGGAAAGGGCTTCTTAGAAGAAATGGACATCTAAGGTGAGACATAGAAAAGAGAAGACCTTATCTAGGTAAAGAGGCATAGAATATATAGAGTATTTTTGTTTATTTAGTTTTGTTTTTGCAGCAAGTGCAAAGGCCTGGTAGAAGGAGAGGGCATAATGCCTTTGACAAATGCAAAGTATTATAGTTCAGTATCATAGAGAAGATAGACTGATGGAGTATACAGATTAATAGAGGAGATGATACATAGTAAAATATATGGACTGATAGAAGAGCTCATACTGGAGATAAAAATTATTTTTGAAGCCGTAGTAAGAGTTTGGATTTTAACTTATGATCCTGGGGATCAGCAAAGGATATCAAGCAGCAGACATCACGATATGGTTCCAACATCAGAAATATCATTAAGGATACAGAGTGGAGAGATTTCAGGGAAGCACAGAAGTCTCTGAAAATAATTCAGGTTAGATGATAGTCTAAAAGAAGAAAGTGACAGTGAGGAGGAGAGTAGTAGGTGAATTGAAGAAAGGTTTGTGATGCAGAACTGAAAAGACCTAATACTGCCTAGACATGGGTGGATAGGGATGGGAGAAACACTAGTGAAAAGAGAGTACCAGGTTTTGGATTTTGGTAATGGGCAATTTTGTTAGAAGTAAAAAACAAATTCAGTTTTGGATACACTGTGTTTTGGTGAAGCAGAAGATTGCCTAACATAGAAGCCAACACATAGTATATCCACATTCATTCAGAAATACTTGTTGAACACCTACTATGTGCTAAACACTATGCTGAAACCTAGAAATATAAAAATGAATACATTTCAGCAGTCCTTGTCTCAAGGATCTCAGAGTTTCATGAGACATCAGGTATGGAAACAAATAATTTTATAATATAGCCAAGGTGAGGAATGTTATAGAAAACAAACGTATTCATGGCAAAAAGTATACTAAATGAAATTTCTCAAGCGGTAAGTAACAGAGAGCTAGAGGAGAAGCAGACAGCAGAGGGCTCCATTGGTGAGAAGACTTGTGATAAAGCTAAGTAAGTTTTAAAAGAAGGGTCAATTTTAAGCAAGGAATAAAAAAGTCTGTTAGGCAGAGAGAGCAAAGTGAGCAAAAGTGAGGAGTAAGACAGTGTTTGGCATGTTTGAGGGATAGTACCTAGAAAAGTTTTACTAGTCCAGAGGGCTGTTAAGTGGGATCATGGGGATAACCCTGGAGAGGCAGAGTCTTAGGGTCTTTGCCTATGATTTATACCTGCAGCCTGGACTTCACTAAGTTCCAGACTTGTACATTGAGTGAGACTTGGCGTCTCCCCTTGGATAGCTAACAGGTAAAAGCAACATGCCGAAAACTGATTTCCCCCCTTTAAAACATGATCTTCCTAGAGTTCTCTCCATATCAGAAAATGTTAACTTCACACTAATAATTGTTCAGATAAAAAATCTTGGCAGCATCTTTGCCTACCCTCTTTCCTACCCAGGCCATGTGCAACTCACCAGCAAAACCTGTTATCTAAGGATGATGTCCACAAAAATAGAAACTAAGGACCTCCGAAAATTCTCTCCTCCATAAAAGCAATGAGAACACTGGCAATTGATTTGTCAGAATTAACTTTTTGGGAACCATGAAATTAACTAAAATTTTGCAGCACCTAGCAATAGAGATCAAAAATACATGAAGCAAACTGACAGAATTGAAGGGAGAAATAGACAATTCAAAAATAATAATTTGAGACATCAGTACCCCACTTTCAATAATAAATATAACAAATAGATTAATAAGGAAATAGAATTCTTGAACAATACCATGAACCAACTAGAGCTAACAGCCATCTCTTAAATATCCCACCCAGCAACAGCAGAATACACATTCTTCTCAAGTGCCCATGGAACACTCTCCAAAATAGATGATATGTTGGCCCATAAAATAAGTCTCAATAAGTCTTAAAACACCGAAATATACAAAGTATGTTCACTGAACACAATGGAATAAAATTAGAGATCAATAACAGAAGGAAATTTGAGTAATACACAGATACGTGGAAATTAAAATATTTCTAAGTAATCAATAATGAATATAAATGAAGAAATCATAAAACTAGAAAATACTTTGAGATGAATGAAAATGGAAACAACATACTAAAACTTGTAGAACACAGCTAAAATACAGCTTAAAGGGAAATTCATAGCTGTAAACACCTATATTTAAAAGAAGAAAGATCTCAAATCAAGAACCTAACTTTTCATCTTAAAACACTAGTAAAAGGAGAACAAATTAAATCCAAAGCAAACATAAGGAAAAAAATAATAACAGTCAGAAGAGAAATAAATGAAATAGAGAATCAAAAAACAGTAGAGAAAATCAACAAAACCGATAAAAGAGAAAATCAACAAACCCGATAAAAGAGAAAATCAACAAAACATTTCAAAATGTTCTTTAAAAATACCAAGAAAATTAATAATCTTTTAGCTAGCCTGACCAAGGAAAAAGAGAGAAGACTCATTACCAAAATCAAGAATGGTGAGACATTACTACTGATCATACAAAAACAAAAAATAATATAATGGACTAGTATGGATAATCGCACCCTAACAAATTAGATAACTCAGATGAAGTGGATACAAGCCTAGAAACATACAAACTACCAAAACAAACTCAAGAAGAAATAGAAAATCTAAATAGATTTATAACAAGTAAAGAAATTGCAATTAGTAATTTAACAATAACTTACCACAAAGAAAAGCCAAGACAAAAGCTGGGCATAGTGGCATGCACTTGTAATCTCTGCTACTCAAGAGGCTGAGTTGGTAGAATTGCTTAGTCCGAGGAGTTTGAGGCCAGCCTGTGCAACACAGTGAGATCTCGTCTTTAAAAGAAAAGGAAAAAAAGTCTCAGGAAAGATGGTTTCAGTGGTGAATTCTGTTAAACATTTAAAAAGGCTAACATCTATCCTTCAAAACCTCTTCCAATAAATAGAAAAGGAAAAAGTTCCATCTTATTCTACACGGCAATATTATTCTGATACCAAAATCAGAACAGGCCATCACAAAAAACCTATAAAACAATGGTCCTTATGAATAGAAACATAAAAATATTTAACAAAATATTAGCAAACTAAATCCAACAGCATACTAAAATAATTATACATGATGACCAGGTGGAATTTATTCTAGCAATGTTAGGTTTTAAATACAGAAACCAATAATGCACCATACTACTAAATAAGGAACATAAATCACATGATTACATCAATTGATGCAGAAAAAGTACTTGACAAAATTCCACACACTTTATGATTTTTAAAAAAAACACTCATAAACTAGGAATAGAAGAGAACTTTATTAATCTGATAATGGGCATCAATGAAAAACACAACTTGCAATCATACTGTAATGGCAAAAGATGGACTGTTTTCCCTCTAAGATCGGGAACAAGACAAGGATGTTTACTCTTCACAGTTTCATTCAACATTGCACTGGATGTTATAACCAGAGCAATTAGGCAAGAAAATAAAAAAAAGAAAGGCATACTGATTGAAAGGGAAGAAGTAAAACTCTATATTTGCAATGACTTAATTTTGTAAATAGAAAATATTAAGAAATCCATTAAAAAAACTATTATTGCTAGTAAACAAATTCAGGAAGATTACAAGATACAAGATTAAAACACTAAAATTTATTGTTTTTCCATACAAGGACAGTGAACAATTCACAAATAGAATTAAGAAAACAAGGCCAGATGCAGAGGCTCACACCTGTAATCCCAGCACTTTAGGAGGCCAAGGTGGGTGGATCACTTGAGGTCAGGAGTTCGAGACCAGCCTGGCCAACATGGCAAAAACCTGTCTCTACTAAAAATAGAAAAATTAGCCAGGCATCGTGGTGCCTGACTGTAATCCCAGCCACTGAGGCAAGAGAATCTCTTGAACCCTGGAGGTAGAGGTTGCAGTGAGCTGAGATCACACCACTGCACTCTAATCTGGATGACAGAGCAAGACTCCATCTCAAAGAAAAGAAAAAAGAAAACAATTACATTTATAAGTATCAAACATAATAAAATTCATAGACATCCATTTAACAAAAGAAGCGTAATGAAAACTATAAAATATCATTGAAATAAGGCAAAGAAAAGTCTAAATTTAAAAACATTCTGTGTTTGTGGATTGCAAAACTTATTATTATTAAAATGGAAATACTTTCCAAATTGCAGATTCACTGCAACCCTTATTACAACTCCAAAGACCCTTTTTACACAAATGGAAGAGGGAGGATTCTAAAATTCATTCAGAATTGCAAGAGACCTCAAATAGCCATAACAATCTTGGAAAAGAAAAACAGATGACTTACACTTTCAGTTCAAACTTACTACAAAGCTACAGTAATCAAAGCAATATGTTGCTAGCATAAGGCTGGATGTATGGATGAAATAGAATTGAAAGTCCGTTAATTAAAACCCCATTTATTTATGGTAAACTGACTTTTTAAGGGTGTCAAAACCATTCAATAGTGAAACAATAGTCTCCTCTACAAAAGGTGCTCGGACATCTGGATACTTACATGCAGAAGAATGAAATTGAACCCTATACTAGTCAGAATTCTCCAAAGAAAAAGAACCGATAGAACACACACACACACGTCAGATAGATAGATATAGATACGTAAAATGAAATTTATTATAAGAAATCGGCTCATGTGATTAAAGATTGAGAAGTGCCAAGGTCAGCCATCTGAAAGCTGGAGACCTAGGAAAGGCAGTGGTACAATTTGGAGGCCTGAGAGCCTGAAAGACACCTGAGAACCAGGAGTACTAAGAGCAGGAGAAGATTGATATCCCAGCTCAAGCAGTCAGGCAGAGAGCAAATTCAGCCTTCCTCTGCCTTTTTGTTCAATTCAGGCCCTCAATGGATTAGATGATACCCACCCACATTGGGGAGCGTCATCTGCTTTACTCAGTCCACCAATTCAAATAACATTCTCTTCCAGAAACACCTTTCACAGACACAGCCAGAAATCGTATTTAAGCAGCTATCTAGCCATTCCCTGCCCCAGTGAAGTTGACGCATAAAATTAACCATCACAGAAACTTATGTCACACCATATAAAAATAAGCTCAAAATGTATCAAACACTTTTAGAATAAGAAAAATAAACTCTTAGAAGAAAACATAGAAATAAATCTTTATAACCTTGAATTTGGCAATGGTATCTTAAATATTACACCAAAAGCAACAATGAAAAACTAGATAAATTAGATTTCATCCAAATTAAAAACTTTCCTGCTTCAAAGGGTACCATCAAGAAAGTGAAAAGATAATCCATAGAATGGAAGGAAATATTTGCAAATTATATCTAAAAGGGTCTAGCATACCCAAGACTTCTAAAGAACTCTTACAATTCAACTATAAAAATACAAATAAACCAACTCAAAAAATGGGTAAAGAATTAGAATACATACCTCTCTATCAAAGATATACAAGTGGCCAATAAGCACATGAAAACATGTTCAACTTTATTAGTCATTAGGGAAATACAAATCAAAACCACAATGAGATACCATTTCACACACATGAAGATGGCTATAATAAAATGATACATAATAACAAGTGTTGGTGAAAATGTGGAGAAACAGGAGCTGCCCATACATTGCTGGTGGAAATGCAAAATAGTAAAGCCACTTTGTTCATTGCTGTACCTCCAGTGCCTAGCATATAGTACATGTTCTGTAAATATTTTTGATTGAATGAATTACATGGTGTGGATAGCTATTTATCTATGCAAAGGATTGGGATATACAAAAGCCTATGAAATATTGTTAAGCTTTCAGATTCTTCTTACTCTGTTTTCATTTTCTTATTGAATTATTTACATGAATTTTCTTTGGAAAAGCTTTCTACCTCTCTCATGCTATTGCACATACATTCTCTTCACTAGACACAGTTGTTACCTGCATCTGTGCCTTCTATGTGGTGCTACAGTAACTGCAAACAGAAGCGCTCAGCTTTCACAAGTCTTGGAAAGGTAAATGAAATCAAGGCCATATCCAAGCTGAATAGAGGCACTTCTTTGAGAAAACGTCAATGCAACTCTGTTTTTACAGGCCCATAACCCAAAAATGTCTGAAAGCCCTTGTCCCTGCAAACATCCATGGGGAAGGGGAGATGACTAAATGAGAATTTATCCATCATTCTCAGTTCCTATGTACTATTCCAACAAATATTAAAATTAGTGGGAGAAAGTTTGCTTTTGACCTATTTTTGTCCCATCCCCACCCCAAGTAAAGTGAAAGCTATAGTTTGGGTTCACCTTCTGTCTAAAAAGGCAGAGATAAATTCCCAAAGACCAAGAATTCTTTCCCAGTTGCGTGTATACACTTTTAAATTTTAGCTCTCTTCCAAAAATGACAAATATTTCGTTAAAGCAATTGTTCATTTTTGTTCATTTGTCAAAAGCAGATGCTTTCGAATTCACTTTCAGTCTGAAAATAAGTCATAAGTGATCTGAGTGACAGTGTTGCCACAGGGGAAGGTTGCTGCTCGGTTTTTGTTAATAATAGAACAAATAAAAGTATCTTAAGTGTGTTCACTAGAAAGCTTTTGTTATAAAGAACACAAATAACACCTGATAAAACATCTTGCATAGCTGTGCTTCAGTTCAGGGATGTGATGAAGAGTAGCATCAGATGTTTCACTTTGGGTCCTTAAGACAACGCTTACCTGATTTCCCAGCAGGCAGTGGGGCAGGGGGTCGGGGCAGGGGGTCGTCACAGGGCTTTGGGCTGTTTGCACAGGTCCCTACCAGTGCATTATCAAAGATTGGAGAGGCAGTGTGAAAACCACAAGTTTTAGAATTAGAGGACTTGGGTTCCAGGTCCAGCTCTTAAGTTACCTAACTATACAGAGGAATTCACTTTATTTCCCAGAGACTCATTCTGTAGGATGAGTTGATGCCAACATTCCCTGCTTCACAAGTTCTTATGATGTCAGTGAAACAAAAATATGCTTTAAAAAAAGATTTTATAATGGTGCAATACAAAGTTATTAGTAGTATAACTTAGTTGGTCCTGTTTACTAAGCTATTTAACATGGGTTTGCTACAAGGACTTCAGCAGTGTGTCTGGTGAATCACAATAACAGGCTGTTATTGAGTGCCTACTACTCACCATGTACTGGGTTAGGTGTTTCACAAGTTATCAAATTTTATCACTATTTTATTAAACATTTTCATAAACCTTATGAAGTTAATATAACTTTATGAAGCCCCATTTAAGAGATGGATGACTATATGATTATAAAAAGGTAATCAAACCCAGGGCCCAGATACACCCAACTGAACGCTGACACACAACAACATCATGCAGCCTCTTTGGAAACACTGAGCCACTAGGACGTTTTCATTTCTAGAGATAGAAATTGCTGGCCCAAAATGAATCTAGTTAGCCTCACCCAAATTGCCACTAAATATCAGAGAGGATTCAGAAGAAAGATGACGGCTCATCCTATTCTGAAAAAAAAGGACAGGCCACCTAATGCTAGATATGGGGAGGAATTGATATGAACACCAACAGATGTGGTGAAGAAAACCCAGACCAGACTTGAGTTTGGGGCATAATCTGACATCCCTTGAGCCAGAGGTTACCTAAACAAAGATAAGAAAATGTTTTGCGCCCTTTCACCATGCTTCTCCTGACTCAAGCTGAAAGCTGGACAGCTGCTCTTCTCCTTCCTTGGTTCTTACTCTGAAAAGGGAGAAGGTATCATTTCCTTGGACATCATTTCTTCTCCTACTTATATCTCTACCCACACATGGATTGTTTGTATTCAGGAGGGGCTGCAATCCCAGAAAAGAATTAAGTTAGAAATAAGGGGAGGCTCGTTGGCACAGATGAGAAAGTCCTGTTAGCCAAACATAAGTAACAGTTTTTAAAGAATCATACTGACTTTAAATAAAATATTCAAGTGGATGTAAGTTGAAAACTCATTAGAGCAGAAGTGCACTGTTTGAAAACCATCTAGAAATTGAGGAATAAATTAGGAGCTAAACTCTTCTACTGCCCCTTCAGTGGTGGGTGTGAAAAGATGGTTAAACTACCATATAAGTTGTGAACCAAAACAATGCCTTCACTGCAGACAACAAAAGTGGAAAAAGACGCTGCCTTCTTCAAAGATTACTAAGGAGAAATCAACCAAAATGGAGCCATAAAAGAAAAAATAAATAATTCTGGCCAAGAAAAAGCACCCAGAAGACCCAGAATAAGATCCACCTGAAACCAACGTTTTGTAACATACAGAAGAAAATGTCCGGAAACTGATTGACATCCTTATAATAGAGGTCTGGATGGGATTTCCTTTCTCAAATGGAAGCAAAAAATAACAAAAACAGAACAGGGTGAGCTCATAGGAAAACAGGTTGGGAAAAAGCAGCAACAATGAGAGACAAAGAGATGTAAATGAGATAAATTATTCCAACAGAACTAAAATACAAACAACAAACAGAGGATTAGAATTCTCATTGAAGGAAGTAAAGCAGAACTGAGGCTCCAGAAAAATGAATGAGTGATGCAAAATTTTGAAATGGTTTTTCAGAGTACAGAAACAGATTTTTGAAGGTGAAGAAAAGATAAGTAGTCTGGAAATGGCAATGGGGTGCAAGTAGGATCTCTGCCCCCATTCTGGTTCTGAGGGTTCAGGGAAGGAGGGTAAAAACAACCTCCCCTTTATCGAGCCTCAGGAAAAAATATGTCCTCAAGGGACAGACAGATTTCAGTTAAGGCAGCAAGCAAAGAGAAAATTCATATAACAGACTGAAAATATTGGGGAGTTTGTTTTTCTTTCTCTGAGATAATCACTTTATATCATCTTATCAAGCCTCCCACACCTTGGCCTTCCACCTTCCACAATGACATTGCCTCACAATTTATTCAGAAAAACAGAAACCATATATAGGTGCACCTGCCTGCACCCATCTTCTCCACCTCTGCTCTCATGGAGATAGAAAAACCAGGCCTCACCCATGAAAGCCAATCCCCTGTGTGTGCACAAGACTCCTTTCTCTTCTCCTTTTCTCAAGGACTTTACTCCAGCTCTTCATTCTGTCTCCTAATCAGTGTCTCCCTCTCTGTCAGGTCATTTCTGTCACCATAAAACATACTCTAAGGAAGAATATCTCATTTTTAAAAACACCTCCTCTTGAAACCATATCTCATATTGGCTAATAGCTCATTTATTTTCTCCTCTGCACACTTAGCCTTCTCAAGCAATTTGTCAGCATGTGCCATTTCCACTTCCTCATTTTTGATTCACTCCTCATTCCACTTTAGTCTGGTTTCTGTCCACCTCACTCAAGAACATTGCTTTAACTCCACGTTCTTCCTACTCCACTGCTTGCAAGCTCAACTTCCAAATGCCAGCACCTATACTTCTTTAGCCACTAGCCTCTCTTGCCACTGTAGCTCACTTTGCCTCTGCACAGAAGACCAGAAACACCAACAAAACAATGCCTTCTCTCCACCCCAGGAGCAGACCTCAACCAATGATTGATGGGGTTTGATGAATAAATGATGCCCATCATTTGAGGTGACCCTCTGAGAATTGGATTTTGCACTAGCTTCCAGGGTTTTCCCAGTGATATCCAACGTCAGTTGCCCACACTGGTAGCTGCCCTGATAACACGCCTTTTTTCACCTGTCTTGTCTTTCTTGTCTGTTTTTCACTACCTCTACTTGAATTCTTATTTCTGAGTTTGCTGCTAAAAAATCTAAACTAAGACAACCTCCATTATGCTAACTCTAACACATTTCTCCATCTCATATCAACAAATTGTTAGCAGCAGGTGGCCCAGATAATCACTCCTTCTTGAAAGTTCTCTCCTCTGCTGGCTTTCAGAACACCACACCTTCCTGGTTCGCCTCCTCCTTCACAGACTGATCTTTTTCCACCAGAACTTTTATATTGGAATGTCTCAGACTTTGATCCCCATGTCTGGTCTTTATTTTCTACCCTTTTTTCCCATCTTTTTCATATGACTCAAGTTCATAACTCTAGCCTTCTGAATTCCAGATTCACTCTAGACACTAATTAAAGAATTTATCTTAACTTTACATCGAGTTTATTTTCCTATTGTTTTATGGTACACCAGACATTGTATAAGTTCTTTAAATACATTATCTCATTTAATCCTCACCACAATGATCCAAATCATTACACTTTTCAGGCAAGGAAAGCATGTTTTAAAAATGCTGGGAGCTTGCTTGGATTCATGGAGCTGGTGAGGAACAGCACCAGGATGTGAAACAGGTGTTTCTGACTCTGAAGTTTGTGTGCTATTAACCACCAGGTCATTCTGCTTCCTTTGTTGAATGGGCATATAGGTTTTATAGAATGACAAACTACTGAAACTGGAAGATAACTTAGTGATCATCCAATTCAGCTCTTTCATTTTACAGTTGTCCAAAACAACAAATAATTTTCCTGAGATTTATTTAGATATCTGCTTATATTTATGATGGGTAGTTATTTTCATGCTTTATGTTTGGGGCTGTAAAGGTGCCAAGAGTT
Organism: Plecturocebus donacophilus; assembly: GCA_004027715.1. Classification (NCBI taxonomy): domain Eukaryota; kingdom Metazoa; phylum Chordata; class Mammalia; order Primates; family Pitheciidae; genus Plecturocebus; species Plecturocebus donacophilus. The sequence goes on from PVKP010006413.1 coordinate 71,736, forward strand.
TTTACTTTTTCTCTGAGTTGTATTTTCAGCCCTAAAGGCACTCTACATAAATGTTGATGGCACACAACTTCCTAACTCCCCTGATGCTGACAGCCCTCTAGAGAGGGCCCTTAGGGGCCACCATGTCATTTCTCTTGGAGACTTTCTCAGGTGGTGGTGATTTTCCAATTGCACAAGCCAATAACTGGAATTTTAACCACTGGAACCCTGTGAATGTATCTCTCTTAAATATCTACCCATCACTATTAAGGCTATTTATTGTGCTGTATCCAGAGCAACTCAACCCAAGACTGTATCTATGCCAGAGACATGAATAACAACTATTAAAAAAGCAGCCATCCAGATGTTCTTTGGCAATGACAAACACCCAGACATTTGGAGACATCTGGATGACTGACTGACTTTTTCAGTTTTCATCTGGAAGATGAAGATTATGCAGACACAGCGTGATTACATGCTGGAGGATAATAAACAAATCTTTGACAATGTCCACAGGATTGCAAACATCTGGGTAAAAAACTGAACAATCCAGCTAACCATCCAAATGTTTGGCATCATTTAAACAAAACATTGGACAGCAGGAGATGGGCAAAATCCAAAAAAAAGGAGGCAGGAGGTACCCAGAGCAAACATTGCTTACATAAAAATTAGTTTACATTCAATTTAAAGTGGAAAATGAGTTAAGAATGGTAAACTTCTTATTATAACCCACAGCCTACAGCTTTCTCTTCTACAATGGCCTTTCCAAACCTATTGAAGTCACAGAACCTCCAGAATTGTGTGGACAGGGTCTAATCTGTTTACCTAGTATGGAAACTTTTAGGTGTCACACCAGAATAGCAAAGTCTTGTTCTTTTGTGTGTGTGTGGTTTCCTTGCCCACCTAAAAAGACAAAAACTACATCTGGGCTTAAGGACTTCTCAACAAAAAGAGGGCAGGTGATGCTTACCTCATTGCCAGGTGTGGGAAGAGGAGGGTGCCTTGGAAATCAAAGCATTACCCCTGAGGTATGAGAATGCTGCAAGATAAATGAATCAGGTTGCTGATTCAAGGTTACTAAAAGATAGGTTGAGTGAGACAAGGGTGAATATTCCCCCAAAAGAAAACTCAGTACTATGCTTTAATTGATGAAGGAAAGAAGCATCCTATACATGGGCAAATAAACAAAATGTTGATGTTGGAGCCGAGAGAGATGTTGTCCTTAGAGGAAAATTCTCTGTTTGTAGCAGAAATGGCTCCTAGAGTAATAATGGCAGCTATGGGAGCACCATCAGCAGAAAAGTAGTGTCCTGGTGATGACAGCAGCGTCAGACAGCTTTAAGTACTTGCAGCAGAAATGGGAGACTGGCTCCTGTTGGTGGAGGAGTCAGAGAACTAAAGCATCTGCAGGTGCAGATGAACAAAGCTAAGTGTAGGCTGGGAATCAAACATTTTTCTGCATATAACCTGAGCCCATGATTTTTCTTTTTGCTGCTGTATTCTAGGAAGACAGGGATTTTGAGCCAAAGAAAATTTGAAGCATCTTGATGTTGCTCTTCATCTGGGCCATATTAAGGAAAATGTAATAAAACTTCTACCTCTAAGTTGTTATACTTGTGATATTTGCTTTCTGGCCATTTTCCTTGACATTATCTGGAAATGCATGCTCTGCTAGAGCATGAGGAAGAAAGTAAAATTTGCTGACCAAAAAAGGAAAAAGACGTTGGACTCAGGAATCACATTCACACAAAAATATGAAAAACAACAATCAGTAATTTTACAGACAGCCCAAAGCTGAATTTCCCTTGCCAAATAGCCTTTGAGTTCCTTGCAAATTTAAAAACTATTGTCCAAACCCAAGATAGTTTCTTAGAAAATGCCTGTCTCTTGATCAGCCACCAAAAGAAATGGAAAAAAAAAAAAATATATATATATATATATATATATTCCAAAGGCCCCTTTGGATTGTGTAACAGTGAAGGTTGGGGTAAATTTACCAGGGCCTTCATTCCATTGTGCTAACAATATTTAAAACCAGATGCTGGCTCTCCCTGTCTCTTTGCTGGAAGAATTACTGTCAACATGCATTGTTTCTAAGAGAAACTTAAGGCAAAACAGTCTCCAAGTCCTGTAATTATAATAAGTTTTTCTTTGTAAAAGCTATACAGAATTCTCTGCATTAACACTTTTATTACAGAAACGCCCCTTAGGTTACAAAGAAATTACTTAGAAATAATCAAAACACATACAAAAATATGTGTCTTTTAAGTAAGGCCCATTGTGTATCTTTGTGATCTTGGGCAAAGTATTTTTGTGTTCTGACCCTCTTGTTTTTCATGTGTAAAGTGAAAGGTTTGGAATTCCATGGTCCATAAGGTTTCACCTGGCTCTGAGTTTGTAAAAATATTTCCTATTAAGTGGAAACACTAGCTACCACTAGTGTTATTTCTCCTAAGTAATCCACTGAAATTCTGTATTTGCTTATATCAGGGGAAAAGGTGCAGAAAATGGAGTGGTATGGAAACAGTATTAGTGGTCTTGCTGTAAGAAAATCTAAACAGCAAAAAACCTTCACTTAGAGAACATAAAAAGGAATGTTGTTTTTAAATTCAAAGTATTCATCACACAACCCTTTAAATAAATCCCTCCCTGCAGAATCCAAATCTCATGTGCAAGTTACTAAACTTTAATTCACACAACTATTGTGTCTGACAAAATCCCCTACAAGGGCAAGCCATGAAGATTCTGTAAAGTTGGAGTAGGGTGGCAACTGGTACAAATTCCAAGGGACATTGTAGAGGGATCTTGTAGTAGATTTACAGGGCTTCTCCAGGCTCGTATGCCTCTTCTTTGAGAACGTCATACATCTAACAGGTGTGAGTCCAGTTGGTCAAGTTTAAACTACACACCCCCTCTTTCCCCATCTGCAGCTATGGATGATTTGACCATGAGTGGAAGATGATTTGACCGTGAGTGGACTGATCGAAGATGAACCAATCGGATTCTCTCCCCTGACAATCTGGAGTTGGAATGGCGAGGCTACTTATTTGCTCCAATGGTATTTAACTAAAATGAGGACATATAAAAAAGATCATAGAGCAAGGCATATATAGATGTCCAGGGAAGGAGATGGAGACAGAAGGGAGAGAGAGAGGGAAAGAGGGAGAGAAGCAAGAAAACCAGAGCACCTGGGGAATTTCCGTGTCCAGATCTCCTGAGATCCCAACATGCTTCCCAATCAAGCCACCCTGGGTTTATTTCAGCTAGGTTTGCATAAGTTCACCATAACTAAACAAACCTTGTTTGAAATAGAACTTACAATGCCTATGCATGTCTGGGCTTTTACATCAACCAATTTAATGCTGAAAATTTGTTTTAATATTTAAACAATACAACATTTATTAATTTAACAAATACTTATGAATCACCTATTATGTGTCAAGTAATAGACAATCAGAGTGCATTTTTTTCAATTAATACTAGGTTCTGGGAGATGCAAAAATAAATGAGAAACCATTCTTATCTCCAAGAAGCTTACATTTATAGAGTGCTAACTGTATGTACTTTGTTAAGATTATTACCGTGACTTGATGGATTTAGTATTAATACAAGTTAAATTTCAGTGCATTTGCCTTTGAATAAATAAAGTCAAGTAGCTCTTTTAAATCAGTCTTTGTTTTGTGTTTCTACAAGTTGTGTTTGGTTTCATCCCACTCTGCTAGAGTTAATCTACTCAGTTCATTTGCATCTGTCTTTGGCCCTTTCTTCTGTCACAATGTGGGGAATGGAACTGCTTGAGACTTGAACTCAAGACCATGGTAGGCCCCCTAAGATTATCTTTTTGAAGCTCTTATCTCTTTAATATACACGTTAATAGAAGGTATGCCTGAGAGATAAAGTAATTCTAATAGAGAATGTATATGTCCAGAGTTTAATTAACATACTTAATTCAAATAATTTTAGGTAATAAGTTTTAATTTTAGTGGTTCTATTTATTTCTTATCCACACCTTCCATCTACCTTTTGTTATTGGGGAAAAATAAACATTCCTTGGTTTCAAGTCAAAATTGTTATTTCCCCCTCATTTAGATATATAATTGAGGAGTTCTCACATATGTTCCCTAAAGTGGTTACCCATCAAAATAACCTGGAATGCTTGCAAAAAATACTACTTTCTGGGATACAGTAGGTGTTTCTGATTAATTGGACCTGGAGATAGCCCTGAAATCTGTATTTTCAACAATTTCCTGGCTTATCTTCATGTGACTAGCTGATCTACTGTTTAGAAGACTGAAGTGTTGCATTGAGAAAGGTTAGCAAGGAGAGCACTCATTTCCAGGGCAGGGTGCCACACTCAGCTGTGTACATTGTGTACTGCCCAAGAGCACCTGCTGGGAGGCAGTGAGGGCTAACCCAGCCCTGACCTCACTCATCTACCACGTGCCTGCCATAGGACTGCATCCACCCAGAGGAATGGGTGCCTGTTTCAGATTTGCTCTAAGGCATTGATGGTCCAGCTGCAGCCCTGTGACTAGAGACAGCTGTGTGATTTCAGCCCCTGGACCACGCAATATCCAAGACAGCTCAGCGTCTGCTGACATCCTTATCCTTTCCACAGAGCATCCTTCCCAACCCAGCCCAACTACCACATGAAAATTTCTTCATAGCTATTTTCTAATCTTTCTTCTTCTTTTTATTTCTTAAAGAACTTTAAGCTAGAATTTCCCAAAATATATTCTGGGAACCTTTATCCTATGTGATAAATATCACACATGTGCACATGCACATATGCACAAGCCTATCACATGTATCTGAGAAAAGCAGTATATTCTGTTTAACCTCTTGGATGTTAACAGCACACATTAGCATATTAAAGTCTCTGAAAAGTCCTGCAGCAAGGAAATCTGGCAAACTCGGAAAACATGGCTTAATATTTTCCCAAATCCAAAAAAAAGTTTATTCTTTTTGTTTATGTGTTACAGCCAATTAATCTTTCCCTGCTTCAGATATGTTCCTGGACGTCCTCCTTTTTCCCCATCCAGTGAGTTTTTATTGCTTATAACTTAAAGACACAGGGGCCACATCATAGGCACCTTAGTTTCTCCAGTACCTAACAAACAAAAATTGCATATGATGATTAATAAATAAATGTTTATGTATGAATGAATAAATAGATGATAAATGGTTAAGTTGTTTTTTTTTTAACGAGGACTATTTTTAAACACTGAAGCCAACAACATTCTGGTGTCTAATAGTTGTCTCTGTGAGTGTGTATGTTTGTGTGTGTAGATACAGCCCTTGTGTCTTGGTAAGTAACTGCTCAAGTGGTGAGGCCATCTTTTCTTAGAAACTTTCAGCTGTTATACCCCCATGGATCTCATTAGCAGAAGAGGCTGAAACTTAACCGTTCCCTCTCATCTCAGCTTGTGTCCTGTCAGGACTTATCAAGATCTTCCTTGCTCAATTCATGGGCAATCATTATTTTAGAACCTGAGATAGGAAGGCAGTAGATTTTATGTGATTAGCTGCTGAGATAAACGTTAATTAATTTTCAATTTCCATAAAGTACCCCACTGACAGAAAGATTTGTTAAGTAAGTTAAAGACTATAGATGATTATTCCAAAATTGGGATTGGGGATAAAGAGCTATGAAGACAAGGGCTGGTGAAGAGTGAACATGAAGCAGGCAGCACATAATATATTAGGAAAATAAATAAAAATGGAAGCAAATGTATCACCACATGACGGAACAGTTAAAAATTATTAGGCAAAATGAATAGGGTATTGGGAAAAGGTAAGGAATATAAAGTGGATAGTAGGCCCGGCATTTTTATCATTAGCTCTAGAAAGAAAAATATAATTTGGTCCAAAATCTAAGAACTGAGACATGTGTGAGGGCATATCTACTCTCTTAGTCTGTTTGTGCTGCTGTAACAGAAACCAGAGACTAATTCATAAAGAACAGTGTGAAGGCCAAGGAGTGGCATCTTGTGAGGGCCTTCTTGCTCCGTCATTCCATGGCAGAAGGTAAAAGGGTAAGGAAGCTCATGAGCATACACATGAAGTGGGCGGGGGGGAGAGAGAGGAGAGAGAAGAGAGGAGAGAGAGAGAGAGAGAGAGAGAGAGAGAGAGAGAGAGAGAGAGAGAGAGAGAGAGAAGCGGGGCTAAGCTCATTCTTTTATCAGGAACTCAGTCTCACAATAACAGCATGAACCCAATGCCTTTAAAGGATTTCCTAATCATCTTTTAAAGTTTCCCCCATCTCAACACTTGTAATGGAGAGTAAGTTCAAAACACATAACCTTTGCAGGACTCATTCAAACCATAGCAACTACTAAACCTAGACCCCAATGACAAATCTGATGTGGACTCTGTTTTGATTTAGTTCCATCCAGGAAGCTGAGAAATTCTCTCATTTCTTCCTTGACCAGAGGAAATTGCTTTGGATAAGCAAGGACAAAGGGAGGAGAGAGGGATGGATTCATGAGTTTTATTTCTCCTGGATAGCATAGAAACTCATGTCAAGAGAAATTGTACATTTCTTCTGTACCTCCAACTTTCTGGCTTGGACAAGTCTCCTAAGCTTTCTGGGCCTAAGTTTCATTTTTTCGAAAAGAGGAATGTTACATGAATCTATTTCATTAAGTTGTATGGAAGACTAAAACAAGTATTGTACATAACACTCTTTGCACTATGCCTGCACATGGCAAGTATTCACTTTACCTAGGTCTATTCTTGTTGGTGGAGTAAGTCAGTTTACCAAAGACTCAAAATGCCTCAGTGTCATTTGTGATGAATTTCCAAAATTTGCTAGTTTTCTTAGGCTTAGCTGCTGCTATTAGAGTTTCTAAACATGCTGAAGGCAACTGAAGGTCTTACCAGACAAAGCTAAATTTTCTAACAAAGAGACTCTAAGCAGCAGTCCCACCAGTGACTATATTCCATTCATGCACACCTCCCAGTCAGTTCACTGTGCCTCATAAGGGGAATACTGCCAGGTCTACTGACAACACTATCCTCTCTGCTTCTTGATCTACAGGTCAAGGCACATCCCTGACAATCTCTTTCTTTTCATCCGATGTCATAGAATAAACAAAAGTTTGCAAGAAAGATGTCACAGCTGACCTTGTCTTCTTCTCAGCTCAGTGTTTCCTCCAGCACCATCCTTTTTCCCAGAATAGGCAGGTCAATTCACCCTCAACCAGTAGTTTCCAAAAGCCAGGCTCAAAACTTCGAGTCAGTGTCTTCATAAGCAGCAGGCAATCTCGTAACCCCAGCAATACAACTGCTTTCAAAAAGCACTAGCTACCTGCTTTTAGTTTTACCAAAATGTGTTTCTGAGGGAGCTGAGGAAGTTGAGGGAGCCAGGTCAGAATCAAGTGTGTCTGCTCTGACGTAAAGCTATCCAGGAGAAATACCGTATCTTTAGTATCAAGGATTCAGTTGACTATACCTTCAGCATGTCCTAGCTTAGCCAAGCACGTGTTGATACAAGAAACCCAGGAAATTTTTATTAAATACACCACAAATTACTCCAGGTCTTCTGTTTTAGGACCATGCCATGAGTTAGGGGCCAGTATTAACCTATTAGGGTTTCTTAAGAATATCTCTTTTCAGAGTTTGGGATCAGCATATACATATCAAGGAGCTGAATCAGAAAGCACACTGCTACAGAGAGAAAAGGTTAATTAGAAACTTAGCTCTCTCTTTGCAATAACAAAAATAAAAAACAGATTAAGAAAGGAGGGAGGGAGAGAAAACACATCATTGAGAAAATCACAAGATGTTACTGGAAATAATGATTGACAAGGAAAAGATTTCCTCATGGTAATATTTTCTTATGCACTTAAATGTAAATGTTTGATTTTTTATAGTGAACTTTATAAATAAGCAAGAAATCAGCATAAAGCTTGGGGTTAAAACATAGCTTCTACAGGCACAAGATGGTATCTGGAAATATTCTGTCTTTATTTCTTTATTTTTAACACAAAGAATAAAAAGCACATGATGCAGTTAGAGGTGGATTGACAGTGACATTTCATTAATGGTTTGAATAAAGCAATTGCTTTCTTGCTCACAGTACCTAAACGGGCAACCACAACAGAAAGGTAGTTTCCCTTATAATTCTGCCTCTGAAACATCCTTTAAAGATAAATAACCATACATAATTATATATATTTAATTTGGTAGACATTTCTTAAAGAAAAGAAACTTTATACTCTATTCAAATGCAACCCTTTTCCCCATTTCTCCTATTCTTTCTTTAAAGAGAGAAGGAAATGTGACTGCATAATGATCTATCAAGTCAATACTCCTGGGGATATATATCACACAATTCAATGCAACCTCATTAGACTATTCTAGCATTACATGGGGCTTTATACACAGCAATTCAATGCACAAGTCCACTTCAAATCCCAGAGGTCTGGTTCACATACACAATTATCTGGAAAATTCATGCTGAATGCCTTCATTATCCTGAATTATCTAAGTATTAGATATGTTGGTATAATTTGTGGAAATAAACAAAGACCACCCAAATGGGAAGAAGCAAAGGCTATTTATTCTGAGCTTGCTATAGCAAGGGAGTCAGCCACCATCACACACATTAGAAAGAGATTCAAACTTAGACCAAGGAGTGGGAAAGCTTTATAGTGTAAGAAAAAAGAACTTCAGGTATGCCCTGACTGGAGGCTATTGGCCTGGGAAAACTATAATCAGGTTAACTAGAATTAGGACATCTTATGTGATTGGAGAGGGTTGCATGTTTGGCTCTCTAGTTGATCCCAAGTTGGAAATGGGAGGCAAAAATTAGGAAAGCTGTCTGTTATCCAAGTCCTGGCCATTTGAGGCCAATTGCTGCAAGGTTTATTGTTTGGTTTCCTGTATTGGTTTATTGTACATACTAAGTTGACTTCCTGGACTCATTACTGCAGATTGTAAATTAGAGTTCCATTTTTGCAGATAGTCTGGTCATTTTCTATTTGTATATACAGTCTCTTGTAAATTAATTTCCTATAGGTCTGCTTTTGGTTTTCCTTTTAATGAATAACCCGTTTTGTTTTGTTTTGTTTGACGTGAAGTCTTGCTTTTGTCGCCTAGGCTGGAGTGCAGTGGCATGATCTCAGCTCACTGCAACCTCTGCCTCCCAGGTTCAAGCGATTCTCCTGCCTCAGCCTCCCAAATAGCTGGGATTACAGGTGCCCACCACCATGCCCAGCTAATTTTTGTATTTTTAATAGAGAAGGGGTTTCATCATGTTGGTGAGGCTGGTCTTGAACTCCTGACCTCATGATCCACCCACCTCAGCCTCCCAAAGTGCTGGGATTACAGGTGTGAGCCACCACACCTGGCCAACCTGTGTATTTTTAAAATATCAGTTTCATTGGACTTAATATGTCTTTTTATTCCTGACTTCCCATTCATTTATTTATTGCCCCCGATTTAGTTAATGGTTCATTTATTTCTTGGCTTTGCTTTAGTGACATCATGTGAGTCAAAGTAGTTCCCTCACAGATGGAGGCTTTATTCATTCAATAAATACTTGCTGAGAAACTATTATGTGTTATTCTTTAGATGTAGAGATGTATTGGTGAACGAGCAAAAAAAGATTTGTGCTTATATTCTGAAGGGAAATAAAGATAATAAATAGACAGACAAATAGATAAAGGGTTAACTGACCAAAAAAGACCGGTTAAGTAATGAAAAGTGCTATGCTAAGGTCTCTAAGGAATGACATTTCTGCTGAAATCTGCAAGACAAGGAGCCAGCTCTTCAAAGATCAGAAGGAAGAACATCCCAGGTACAGGGACCAGGGAGGGCAAAAGTCCGAAGATGGGAACAAGCTGGCATTCTCAAGGACTTGAAAGGCCTGTTTGACTGTACCAGAGTGAGCTAGGGAGTTCGGCAGGAGAGAAAAAAAAAAACAGAGAAACAAGCAGGGATGGGAGCATGTGTGGCTTTTCAACAAGATGGAAACATTTTCTTAATTCTAAATATGATAGAAAGGCAGGAAGGGTTTTTAAACAAAGGGATGCAATTTTTCAGCTTTTTAAGGATCACTCAGAATTCTGATGGAGCATAAATTGTAGGGTGTCAAGAGGACCAGTTAGTAGACTGGCAAGAGATGGGATTGGCTTAGTCTGCAGTTATAGCAACTGATGTAAAGAAGTGAATAGGAGCACATTAAAATTGTTTTAAATTTCAATAGGTTTTTGGGGAACAGGTGGTATTTGGTTAAATGAGTAAGTTCTATAGCAGTGATTTCTGAGATTTTGGTGCACTCATCACTTGAGCAGTGTACACTGTACCCAAGGTGTATTCTTTTATCCTTCACCCCACTTCCACCCTTTCCCCTGAGTTCCCAAAATCCATTGTATTATTCTTATCTATCATCCATTGTATCATCCTTTGCATCCTCATAGCTTAGTTCCCACTTATGAGTGAGAACATATGATGTTTGGTTTTCCATTCTTGAGTTACTTCACTTAGAAAAATGGCCTCTAACTGATACGAGCACATTTTAAAGATAGGTGGAGTCACATTATTTGCTAAAACATTGGATATGCAGAGTAAGGAAAGGAGAGAAATCCTAGCTTTTGGTTTAAGCAATTAAGTGGACACAAGTAATAATTAATGAGATAGGGAAAGCTGGAGAAAAAGTATGGTTCAAAGAAGGGAATAAAGAATTCTATTTGGGCCAAGTTAACATTCTCTCGTGTGATGCCCTAGAATAAAAACCTTAGGAAAACCAATTAAAATTATGAATATGGAGTGAAAAATAGTGTATGGAATCATGTCAGCTTTGAAGGATCTTTCATCGCCAATAGTTGTGAGATAAGTATGGCTGAGTACCAAGACCCAAATCTGTATTACAGAGTTGTAAATATTGCAGTGCCAATTAATTGTTCTCTGTGCTTCTTAAGAGTCCTGTGAGGAAGAAGGGAAACCATGAGGTGTGGAATATGGATATTTGCACAGACATAAATGAGGCTGAGAACTTTGAACCTCCAAAATCTCTGAACTTGTCAGAGGAGGAAACTTCTTTCCTTACCCTCTCCCCTTATCTTCTCCCTCAACTCACCTTTATCTGAATTTAAAAGGCTTTCAAAAGGGCAAAAGTATGCTAGGGGCATTTGCCTCACAAGCTGACACCAGTTCTCCTCAGGCCCTGCACTCACCACCTCTCATAGCCTCCAGGCCAATAACAAGAATTAGCCCAATTAGAAAGACATGAACACTGCTCATGAGGAGACAGACTGTACACAAAGAGAATTAAAAGATCACTCCAAACAGGAGCAAGGGAAGCATGAGGATGAATTTTAAGAGTATTAGACCCAGTAATCCCATTACTGGGTATATATCCAAAGGATTATAAATCATTCTACTATAAGGACACATGCACACGAATGTTCATTGCAGCACAGTTTACAATAGCAAAGACCTGGAACCAACCCAAATGCCCATCAGTGATAGACTGGACAGGGAAAATGTGGCACATATATACCATGGAATATTATGCAGCCATC